>CAJPIZ010001205.1:0-17901 GCA_905368565.1 Medioppia subpectinata | reverse complement strand
ATAATGCCTATTGCAAAGTCCGGGAGGCGTCAAAACTAACAACATGTCAGGAATCGGTTTAACCGCAGAGCAAATTGAGGCCATATATAATGGATTGAGTGGTAAAATGCCGGTCAGACGGGTCGGTGAGTCCATAGACATCGCGAACGCCATACTCTTCTTGGCCTCAGACGAGGCCTCGTTTGTGACGGGCGTTAACTTTGTGGCCGACGGCGGGATTCGCAACGCCATCTAATAATTGATATTACATTTTATAGCACTGATAGATGTATTGATTATGTTTAACATGATTTATAGTGATAACATAATGAACAGGACTTATATAAATTAATATAAAAAATATTATGATGGTATATTTTTTGAACTTAATATTATTTATAATGAGACTTTAGCGATTGGTTTGTAAAAATGATTATTATTATTATTATTCATAGAAATAACTATAATAATAGTTAATAAATAATATGAATCAATATTTTTATTTAATAATTGTTTATAAACCAATGTGTTAAATTATGAAATAAATTTTAATTATAACTTATATTAAAAATTTTATTATCAGTTAATAATAAATAAAAATGATGAAAACCATATTTATGTATTTATTATTTATGTTATTTTCATTAATCATTCAAATCATTGCATCAAAACATGAAGATAACAACAAATTGGGAGTCAAAGTTGAAAATGTTAAACATATTAATCATAAACTCTTTGAAATAGTAAATCGCTATAAGAATAGAGTTTATAAAACGACTGAAACAACAACTGAAGAGACAGACCGTATGGTTAAGTCAGGCGTCGATGACGTGAATACAGAGGCCGAGAGTTCGACACCAAACGCGTTGACTACAGCTATGTTCAGCACTTTGACTACAGAATCGAGTTTGAGTACAAACTCAATCACTGAATCTGTTATAACTACTGCAACACTCATTACAACTACTGCTAGAAATGACGTCACAATTACCGACAAACCTATCCGTAAAGGACACAAAAACAACAAAATTATCAATAAATCTATTAATACAACAAAGACTACACAAATACCAGCCGTTGGATCGATTGTTACTAAGAAAAAGATAAAGATTACAAAAATTGGATCAATCAATGGATCCAATACTCCAGAAGAAGATAAATCTACTAATGCAGGTATAATTAATTATCATTAGGTTAAATAGTTATAATTTTTATAACAAATACTCCATATGATTATGGTATAAATAATTACAATTCTATTAAGTATTAGAACTCAATCACTAATTCTGTTATAACTAAAGCATCACTCATTACAACTACTGATAGAACTGACGTCACAATTGCCGACAAACCTCTCCGTAAAGGACACAAAAACAACAAAATTATCAACAAATCTAATAATACAAAGACTATACAAATGCCGAGCATTGAATCCACTGTTACTAAGAAACGGATAAAGATTACAAAAATTGGATCAATCAATGGCGACAATACTCCAGAAGAAGATAAACCTCTTCGCGCTGGACATGAAGATAATGATGAGATGAATAAATCTGATAAAACAACGACTACACAAATACCAGCCACTAATACAGGTATAATTAATTAATTATCATGATCATCCATATTATTATAATAAAGTATAAATAATTACTTTATAAATAATTACAATTATCTCTCTCTCTCTCTCTCTCTCTCAGACAATGACATGGATTCTAAGACACAACATAAGGACTACGACGACAGCGACGACACCAATGAAATGCCTGAACACGAAAACCCCGTTGAAATGCGATTTGTCCATTCAGTTCATGACGATTAAACATATAGTCACACAATCCATAGGCAGCTGAAATGTGCTAAAATATACTATAATTAATGGACTTTTATATATGTAGTATGTGATTGTTTTTAGATCTATTTAAAATTATTATTAAATTATAATTAAAACTTTTATAATCAATAGTGTCAGCAATGCTTAACACATAAAATATAGCAAATAAATACAATTCATAAAAATTTCATTCAAGTAACTTTTATTTAATAATTGTAATTCAAAGTCGAGCACAATTATTAGCCATTAAACCGAAAGTTATGTTTAGCGACAATAGTCTCAATAATGCGGTAAACGGCGGGTGTTTTGCCTCATAAACGCGAATTAATTGTCGATAACTTCCGGCCACTCATTAGTAAACGTATTGAATAAAATTTATTATTCATTTTAAACTTACAAACATGACAACCAAGTTCATTTTGTCTTTGAAAATCTATGATCACACCGTATGCGATGAACTTGCTAAAATCACTTATGACATAAACATCTCGGTCATGATAAATGCCGCCAAACTCGCGGAGCACTTTAATCCTTTTGATGTCCGCCGCGTGCCATAAGTTTTATACAGTATATAACGGTTAATATCCCTATCAGTTATTGTTTGTATTGCAACCGCACTGTCCGATGAACACTAGTCACTCAAGTTATTCCGAAACAAGCTCTAAAATTTTATACAGTAGATACCCGGTTTTACCAGCTGCGATTATAACAGAATTCGGTTTTAGCATAAGATTTTGTAAGCCCCAACAAGCGATATTAGTATTGTTAAAGTACTTGATTATAACAGAACTCGATTATAACACATATTTTTGACAGCCTCAAAGACATGGTATAATCCAATGTCTACTGTATTTTAATTGGTTTAATCTCGTGACTCATGAGTCATTATTCTTTAGGCTTATCATATTGTAAGTGCATTGTATACAATAAATGTGCGATAAGAATACAGGATATATTGTAGGTGATTCATTAAAGTGTTTATATAACGTTGTTATAAACAATCAACAATATCAATTGTTGTTTATTAAACAAGACATTAATAATATTTTATAAAATACATATATAGTGAATTTAATTATACGGAATAGAAAATTTTATGTACCATGTACCTGTTTTATAAATTTATGTGAAAAAATATAATTGAAACATAGAATATTAATATTATCTAATTTATATAGAGAATTTATTATTAACTTAAATATTGATTGTATTATCTATTATAATATTAATATTCTATTAATGCTGTAATAGAATAGTTATAACTAGATGTAAATTCTATAAGTATTTCACTTTTCGTTAAATAGAACTGAAATACAGGTATAGCGTTATACGATAGCACTAACATCACCAAAAATAATGTTCACTATTTCATATAACTGTAAGCAATCATTTCAATTTCAATTAATTGTATATCAGATTTTGTATTATACTAGATAAATTATAGTTAGATAAAATTGTATTAAGCATCGTGTTCTGTACGTTTGTGAGTTCGTTCCAATTAATCTCGTATTAATGTGATTTTAATCACAACCATGTTTAAGTTTGAGTACTCAATACGCCCAATACTTTTACAAGTTTGTGATTAAATTACTAATTGTATAAATAAATGATGATTTATTTAAAATATTACAAATATAACAACTTGGTTTAATTACCACTAAAAGGTTATTATCCAATTAAACAACAATAGTTTTTATTTTATAATTAAATATTTTATTATTTGATTTATAGCAAAGCAAATTGTGACAAGATTATTTTCGAGAATGTTAGTCATATATGGATTTACGGGAATAGTACGTACATTTCATGTAAATTTATATTTACAGTTTAATAATAAGCATTTGCTTTAAAAATTATTTTCGAATTTTAAATATTTATTTTGCACAAGAGCTACTTTATTGGTAAGTTTTAAAATTGTACATGCTTATTGTTATACAATAATTAAATACATCATTAACAATGATCCGTTGTATGCAAGTAATATTATTATCTTTATTGTAATTTATATTTTAAAACATAATTAGTTTAAATATAAAAATATATTGTTATCTTATAAAATACTAGCACTATCATTTAGCAATTGTGTTTACATTTGTGACATGATTAATTAAATTTATAATTGTAAAACTAATATTAAGTACAAATTAACTATGTTATTTATGACAAAATAATAATCTTTATACAGTATACATTTGCAAATTTTTAGGTTTTAGCATGTTAGTGATTTGTTACATTTTTTATGCTACTGTACCGTATGTTAGTCAATGTAAGAAAGTGCATGTTAAGTGAAGATTACATGTATTAAACCTTATCCTATCAATTGCCGGTTTATTTAATGTGGAGATAAATTCAGTATTGAAATATTTAAATCCTATTATTGAAGTACATTGACTGTCGCATATCGAACTAGATCTGAACTAGATAGTTTATGGTCTGTTATGGAAACGTTCATTATCAGTCATTAATATAACATTTCACTAACTTATACTTTTCCACTGTTTAATCAAACTTTATATACCGTAAGGTTATATTGAGTAAAACATTCATTATTTTTGTAGGCAATAATAAAACGTGATAAAACATGTCTACTCTAGTAATGCCTAGTATATCTAGTAATGCCTATCATTTAATATCAGATAATATAATAGTTAAAACTAAAGTATTTTATTTGTATTATCAATTATTATTATATACAATGTATTATAATGTATTACAATGTATATTATAACTAACTAAGTTATTATATTGTTATTATTGCTTAATATAAATGATAATATGAAATATTTTTGATAATTTAATACTTCAGTATTGTGTATAATAATTATTTTTATATTTATAATATTTTATTGCCATTAGTGATAAATGGTAACAAAATTGTCATCCATTGTGTGACTCCAAAACTAGCAGCATGGTTAAAACACAAAAATTATCACATAACATTTTTTGCGCCGTTGCCATGATATTAGTGTGTTTTACATTCATCAAACTTGTGTACAACTTTTCCGACTATCATATATTGTATAAACATATATTTAACAACATTACGTGCAATAAACAACAAACACCGGTACAGTCAACCCTCGTAACACAGGACCCACCGGATCAGTACAACATAAGTGGTTTCCCCTTTGATATAGTGCCCAATATTATACACTATGTGTTGTTTAATGTAAGTGAGATAGAGTTCGCCCACTTTATTGGCATACTATCGGTGCTCAGAAATCAACGCCCGGACCGGATATACATTCACTCCGATAATCATGAACTACGCGGTGACCACTGGCGCCGTGTGTTAGCTATAGCCCGCCTGACGGGCACTGAGCTAACCGTACGGACCATTGATAGGCCGACCGAAGTGTTTGGCCGTAATCTGAGCGCAGAGTACGGCTTATGGCACGCGGCGGACATTACACGCATACAAGTGCTTAGAGAGTTTGGCGGCGTTTATCTCGACCGAGATGTTTATGTTATCAAAAACTTTAGCGAGTTTTATAAATACGAGATGACAATTGATTTCCAAAGCGATAACACGCTTGGTAGTCAAGTTTTAATTGGTGAGTTATATTAAAAGTAAAATTTTAAATATATTTTTATCAAGTGTTGCTTCACTGCAATGTTGGCATACATTGCAGTAAACACTATTACCCGTCAATAATTACAAAATACATTTTAAAAATTTATTTAAAAAATAAATCAATTTTATATAACTAAAAATGCAATTAATATACACTATTTACTTTGCAACCTAGCAACTAAAAATGCTCGATTTCTACCTCAATACTACGCAACATACCGCGAATACAACCCGGCTAATTGGTATTATGACGCGGGTATACGGCCTGTGTATGAGGTGATCAACAAACAGCCACACATTATACACCGTATGGACGGCCAGTTTGGGTGCCGGCCCTCAATCTGCGCCTATCTCTACACTGAGGACAACACGGATTGGAAATATAGTGACTATTATTCAACACATTTACTTATAAGAGGCGAAGAGATATCGCAAATGTCTATCAACTGGTGTTTAGGCCGCAAAACACCCGCCGTTTACCGCTTTAATGAGACTATTGTTGAGTCGCTAAACAATACGTTTGGTTCAATGGCTAGAGATGTGCTCGACTTTGAATTGCAAATACTTAATAATGTTTAGTAAACTATTTAACTAGTCATGGTTGTTTTATTAATTATTAGATGTGAATATTATAATTAAATTAATTTATTAATTGTTTTATAAGTTTATTACAACTAACAAATAAATGTTTTATTATAATAAGATTGTTTAATAAAATGACAATTTTGTTAACGTAAAATAATCTTTGCAAAAATTTTATTAATTAATAATTTTGCCGTTAAATGTGTTCACATTTAGTTGACTTGCATGTAACAACTTTAAAACACTCGTGTAAGCACTCGGGTAAGCACTCGGGTGAGCACTCGGGTGAGCACTCGGGTGAGCACTAGGGTGAGCACTCAAATTTATGTACAATTTAGCGTTAAACTTAATATATCAGCATCACGTAGAAGTTTTAATTTAAATAGAATTACACCAGTCACCTAATTTGGAAACTATTATAAATTTAAATAGATTTTTATAATTATCGCAATTTATATTAATGTTACATTTTTGTAATAGCAAATAATATACAATTTTTCACATTAATCAAATCAATTAATTTTGTTATGCATACATCTGAAAATGTAATGCATTTAATACATGCACTAAATTTAAATAATATACACGTATATAGAATTTTACAATAATTAAAAGCAAATATGTATAAAATATTCAAATGTAATTACATTAGTTGATTTCACTGGTTTTATAAATAACTCTAGTCATTTTTGATATAATTTACATAAATTATTTAAACTTTATTTAATAATTGCAATTCAAAGTCGAGCACATCTCTAGCCATTGAACCAAAAGTTGTGTTTAGCGACCGAACAATAGTCTCGTTAAAGCGGTAAACGGCGGGTGTTTTGCCGCCTAAACACCAACCAATTGACGACAACTTCCGGCTTCTCATTAATAAATGCATTGAATAATAGCCACTATTTTGCCAATTCTTGTGGTATTGGGTGTAAAGGTATGAACAGATGGACTGTCGGACACCAAACTGGCCGTCCATACGGTTTATTAGGTGGGGTTGTTTGTCGAGCACTTGTAGCACAGGTTTAATGCCTGCGTTGTAATACCATTTGTTGGGCTCGTATTCACGGTATGTATCATAATATAGAGTTAGAAATCGGGCATTTTTACGAGCTAGATTAGTAATGAATTAAAATTATAATTATTTTATTGACAATAACTTATTGTTATTCAAATAAATAAATTGTAACTATTTTGTAAAATGATTGTAAAACACAAGTTGCAATAATGTCGTTAGACAAATAAACTAGGTGTTAACTAAAATTTATTATTAACAAATACGGCTCACCAATCATTACCTGACTACCAAGCTCGTTTTGGTTTTGAAAATCAATAGTCATTTCGTATTTGAAAAACTCGTTAAAATTTTTGACAACATAAACATCTCGGTCGAGATAAACGCCGCCAAACTCGCGGAGCACTTGAATGCGTGTGATGTCCGCCGCGTGCCATAAGCCGTACTCTTCGCTCAGATTACGGCCAAACACTTCGGTCGGCCTATCAATGGTCCGTACCGTTAACTCAGTGCCCGTCAGGCGGGCTATGGCTAACACACGGCGCCAGTGGTCACCCCGTAGTTCCCGGCAATCGCAGTGAATGTATATCCTGTCCGGGCGTTGATTCCGCAGCACAGATAGTATTGATATAAAGTGCGCAAACTGTACGCCCCGTACCTTAAATAAAATGTAATGTACAGTATTTGGCACTTTATTGATGGGATTATTATTCACAATTTGAATGAATGTATAATATAATACTAATATAACAAATACGCAAAATAATTTAATTAGTAATTTGTTAATTTTAAGCATGTCCTAGATTATGAACGGACACGGATTATGTTTGTGAAAATACAGTATTTGTATTTATCATTACATTTTACTCAAATTAAATTATAACAAATAGTATTTATTGTTTTATAATAACAAAATATAACTATCTAAAAGGTTTAAGCCAATATAATTTCTATGTTATTATCAAATAGGTTAAGTGATTTGAAGGATAATTTTATCAATATGATTTAAAATACTTATCATATTGTAAGTGCAATCATTAACCTTATAAAATAAATCTATAATTGGGATGTTACTTGTAATCTAACGGTGAGTATTATTAGTCTATGGTTTGGATACTCTATCATTGCGTTCACTAAAACCTTAAATGAATTGTTAGTGAAAATTAAATGGAAAACTAATATTTATAGAATGTTTGCATTTACCTGTAATCAGTTTAGTAAATTTAAGCATGCTTCAAGCTATACCACTAATATTATAATTAATGTACGCGTGTTAAAGTTACGCAGATGCTTACATTTAAACAGAATTGACCCAGTCAATTAATTCAAAAAATAATTTCAAATTAGTTAATTGTATATTGCTTATAATCATATAATATTAATTATAATGCACACAACTCTAATTAACATTAATTGTTCTATTCTAATGGATTTATTAGAATTTATTTTAAATGAATTTATTACATACGATGTTGGTGAATGTAATTACTCTTACAAATATTATATAAAAAATTTATAAATGTCAAACAAAGTAATTATTATAATTTTAAGTAAAATATTATTTTAATTTTTCACTGTAATTTAAAATAGCTTAATTGAATAAATTGCAATAAAGATTACAATGAACTATATATGACACATGTACGTTTATGAATTTTAAGTACCAGTATTTATTATTGAGTTATATTGATATTTTATTATACTATACACATTTTACATAGTAGTGTACAGTATGCTACATGAAGTTAACATGTGGGATTTTAAAAGTGTATTTTAAAATTAATAATTAAAGTACCCAAACATTGTTTAATGTAGTAAATTGTAAATATAATTAATTAATAAACACTTGTTTGAAAATTATACATTTATTATGTAACATATAACGAACTTATTATTATTACACTATAACTTACAATATTTATTATAAGTTTCGTATACCAATTCATGAAGTAATTTATAAATAATATACCTTAATATAATCTGATGACTGCATTCTAACAACAAAAATGTTTTCACGTAAGTAACGTGATAAATTAATAAAATTACTATTTAACAAATATTAAAATCACACAAATTTTATTCAATAGTATATTTTATTGCCTTTATTACACTAATACGGCAAACATATGGCAGCCACATATGCCCACCACGTTCAGCCATTAAACCACCATGCTACTTTGAGACACCTGGCGATGCCTGTATAGTGTACTGCACGGGCACCACCATGATCAACTTAACCGACATTTTCCTTGACCTGAGCCACAAACTCGGAAATCAATCAAAACATTTCTCGCAGCTCGAGGTCTACAATCAGGCCATCACTGAATTGCCCGCTGGTGTGTTTGCCGACATACAGTTTGACACAATACATGTGGACAACGCCCGTAGTCTACGACACATACATAAGTAAGGTTCACAAACTTTAATTAATATTAAACATTAAACTCCCTATAAATTACTTTATTTATTAAATTAAAATTTAATAATATTTGTTAACATATGGCAATCCCTATACACAGGGACGCGTTCTCCGGGCCCACACGTGACACTATAACATCAGTACAGATAAGTCATACGCCTATTAGCGATGCTAAGGGCGAGTATGACTTATTCGCTGCCATACGGACGCTGAAAGGGTTGACTGATTTAGAGCTATGGGAGTCGGAGCTGACCGAAGTGCCCGACGGGGCGGTTCAGTCATTGCCCAAATTGGCTACAATTTTTATCGGTGACGGTAACCTTCAACGTTTGGGCAAACATGCGTTCGCAGACTTGCCCTCATTGACCGGTTTATGGCTCGGGTTTAATAGCATAGCTGATGTGTCGGCCGAAGCGTTCGCTGTGGGCCCGACACCCGGCGCTAATGATGAGAAACATGAAGATAAAATGTATTTTAAATTACCTAGCTTAATTGGCTCGTGGTTAGGGTTAAGCAAAACACCCGTGGAGTTCAAAGCAAGCGATAAGAAACTTGATATACATCTGGAAAATAATAAGTTGTCGACACATGTGTTGGTGAAGGAGGCGCTGACGAGTATTAAACGACCCGTCAATCTCTACGTATACTATAATGAGTTTGAGTTCTTGAATGAGACGGTGTTTGAGTCGTTTTTGGCTCAAAACCCGTTGAATACAATATACTCGGACACCGACTGTAAGGACAGCCGTAATGATTGGTTGCGACAAAAGTATGAAAAGCAGTGGTCCGACGATAATTGTTAATTGTTCAGCAATTGTGAGATTATTAAATTTAATAAAACTTACATTATGAGTAAAAGTATTATGGTTTTAGTTGCAAAATAATTAATTGCTAAAAATACAATTAAAATAAATATTAATCATTAAAAATTATTATTTTATTGCTATTTCCAACTGCTTATCTAAAATGTAATTTTATTTAATAATCATAAATAGAGTTTATATAACACTGATAAGCTAAAATAAGTAACAAATATTGTTTGTCGAATGTATTAATCTAATTTTTATTATAGACATAATTTAATAATTAATTGTTCAGAAAATATAAATTCAAAGTTATTTAATATTAATTAAATTAAAACGTTATTCTTTTAAACAACTAATTTTATTAGGGTTTACATTTATGTAAACACAAATATACTAAATTATGTTGCGCTTTTAGTGTGATCACATTTTAATAATAAAAAAGAACATTTTGCATAATTCTTTATGAAAATAGAGAACAATTAGGAAACATAAATTTTATTGAATATTATAAAAATTAGTTAATAATTAGTGAGTAATAAAATCGGCAATATTACGTTGCAATTGTGGATTGGCACGTCGTTTTACCTGACGAAAAACTCGTGGGTTATGTAATTGATTACTTATTAAATGCCAATGATTTGTTATATTATTAAATATAATGTGACGATTATTATAAATCAATGTTTTACAATTTGTAAGTAATTGTGAGAACAATTCAATGGACATCGAAACTGATAATCCGAACCATAAACCAAACAGCGATCCGATAAACAGCACACACTCTATGAAAGACAATTTTAATGATATCTCATATAACTTTTCGGGTTCTCGAGGGAAATGTAATGCAATAATGACTTTATTTTCGTATAAATCATCTGTTATATTATCGGTCTTGTATTGAAGTGCATAATATTCTTTTACGCACACAGTTTTTTTACTGCACTCACGTTTGCAATTTAATTCAAGTTTATCTAACAAACTATAATCACTTTCCTGCGATTCTTTAACAATAAAATAGCTTCGATTAGCATCACCATCATCGTTGTATTGTACAATAAATTGTGATGTTTGTCCATGTTTGTCATATTCCTGTTTAACGCATTTCATTACGCATTCCTCATTTGTCTCACTCACTAAACATTTATTTGTATTTAACATATGATTTAATTTTACGGTTTCTTTTCGGTACAATATTTCTAAATCATTGTATTTATTGATATCGAAACTCCACCCTAAGTTGAAGAAATTCCGTAGCCGTTCTCTTCGCGAATGCACTTTAATAGCAATCGTATCGATCAAATATTTGTTGCGAAATCTTAACCAAATGGCGTTTGGATTATTAATGTCGTGAAACCTATCCGTATAACGAGTATCTGACTCACCCTTCCATTGGGATAATACTGTAATACAAGTCATACCCATGAAAGCGATGGACCGGCGATACGGTACTACGGAATCGCAATTATTGTATATGTTTTTAATGTTACTATGGCATTCAAAGAAATCATTAACGTGAATAAGTTGATTAAACTGGTTATTTACAGATTGGTTGGCAAATATCTCAGGTATAAATGTATTATTCTCGTCAATGTATTTAGATTTAAATTCGGGTCGAATTAGTTTTTCGGTGTTCGTACATAGTGTTAGCGCCGGTAGACTATACTCATCGCTAAACTTGACATTAGTTGTGGTTTCGTATGATAAGTATATTTCACAGATTTGATAGGTTTGATATGTAAAGCCACACAATAATATGCCGTAAATTATTAAATTCGCTATTAAAGTATAAGGCAACATTTTTTATTTACAATAATTTTAATTCTAAAATTATAATTTTATAATAGCACAAGATAAGTAATTATATTTATCATATACGTTTACATGAAACATATTAAAATGCAAAATACAAAATAAATTTTATTACATTCAGTATTAATTCTGCAATTTATAAGTTATATTCTAGCAAATAAGTTGCAAATTATATGAATGTTACATAAAATCTTTGTTTGTTATTGAATTAAATTCTATATACCATTAATGATAAATAAAATAAATGAATTGTATATTATTACACATATTGTGATAACTAATATATGACATAGAAATATGTAAAGCATTTATATCACGCAATTAATTTCTTATGAAAAACAAAACAATTAACGTAATAATTAACAGAGGAACTGAAATAAACAAATTAACAATCATGTATTAATCACGTGCTAAATTCAGAAAATATATAATTTAATAATAAATATTGTTATGCCTGAATAAATGGTAAAAGTATTATTTAGCATATCCTTAATAAAACTATATTAGACAATGTTAAGTGCTACTAAAATTAATTTAACCCTAGAAGCTTACACTGGGAGATTAGTTTCCTATTTGCACTTTGAATTTTAATTAAAAATCGATGAAGAGTGTTAACCAGAAAAGAATTCAGTGATGCCTCATAAATAATTAGAATTATTATGGATAAAGTTCATGCAAAAAATTAATTGCTAAAAAATACAATCTAACTAAATATTAATTAATAAATTTAAATCATATACCGAAGCGAATGTAGATGCTCAGTTTAAAAATTATTGCATATTATAAAAAAATTTATAATTATACAATAATTTAAATCATAATTCTGAAATTTTCTACACACCAAACAAACAGGATTACTCTTAAACCACAAGACATACAGACAAATGGATGCCATGGTTTTGTCACTCAATAAATACTCTTTCAAATCATATTATCATGGTTAAATTTGACCAATAAAATTAAATGTTTTGTCAGTTCCATTAATTAAATGCTTAGATTATTAATTGATAATAATCACATTTTAAATTAAAAGATTTAAAACAGTTTGGTGCTTTCACGATAAATACGTAAATACAATATAATAATAAATGATAAAATCTGAATAGGGAAAATAGTAAAAATATGATCACACAAAAGAAAACATTAATTTATATTATCTCACCTCAAATCCACGCAAACTGTTAATAATAAATAACGTCCCACAATAGAAACCAATTTTACGGACAGTTATTCTTTCTAGTGTATTTAATACCTTGTATAGAAATTTAATTAATGTTATCATTATTAACATTAGAGAGAGAGAGAGAGAGAGAGAGAGAGAGAGAACAATATTAATTTTACCTTAAATTTATAAATAGTACTTGTATGAGGAATATAAGAATATAACAATAAATATGTTTTATTAGCTGTTATATAAATTGCTGCCGATATATGAATTATAAACAATAATGAAAATATGAACAATAAACTGGCCATAAATAAGATGAGCCTATTAATAATATTAATTCTACTAAATATTACCGTATTGAATATCAAACATATTATAAGGGATAACAAGAACCAAACAAATAACAAATATTTTGCCCAATAATTGCGATTATATTCATAAATCTCTTTATAAATAGCGTTTAATTGCTTTATTTTAATTATAATAAATATATTGTTAAGTGATTTATTATGCAAATGTAAATGTTGCTTTATATTTGCATTAATAATTTTTACTTAAGCTTTTAAATAAATGATGATAATAAAATAATATGCTGTTTGATATATTAATAAATCGTACATTGACTTAGCCCAAAATAAATAGCTTATAGAATGCAAAAGTGTTATAAATACGTTAACTATATTTATATCAACACTAGTCAACAATACGCTAAATGGAAATGTGAAACCAATAAACATGCCTATTAATATAGCTAGGTGGCATACAAAAAATGTTTGTTTAGTAACCTGTGACAATTTATACACCAATTGTATATCGGTAATTCCAACCGCTTTTGGTGACAAAGTGCCCGATATCATTTGAAATATTGATAAATATGATAGATTAATACCATATTTATAATTATAATAATTTATACATTGCATAATAATTGAGAATAAACTAGCAATAAACATTCTCAAATTTATCGAGTACCCTGTACCGCTAAAATATTCCAAATCACCGAGGTAAAATCTGTTTAGCAATGATATTTTATAATTATAAAATGTTATTGAAAAACAATACAAATCTCTTATTAGATGTACACTAAATATGGGTTGGCACTATACAGCACCCCACTGCACAACCTGCACCACTGCACCACTAATTATCGGTCAGTATCAATGGAACCCGACTGCACCACCATGACTTCCCTACCATGACTTCCCTACCATGACTGCACCATTATGATTGCACCCCAAGCATGTAAAATAATGCATTATATAATACATAAAGCAAAATAAAAATCTAAATAAATAATTATTAAACTAATTATATTTGTAAAATGACATTTTGGCAATTAATTATAAACATTAATATAATTAGAAGATATAAAATTTGTAATTAGAAATAATATTTTTACTTTGAATATATTACATTATATGCATTATCATAAGCTAAATAATTAACGTGATTAAATAACAATAATAATTAAAAATTTACAAATTAAAGTTTAAGTTTCAAAAATCATAATATTGATTTACCAAGTTTAAAATTTTTGCTTTAAAATAATCTGATCTACAAGTCTAAAAAATTTTAATATTTATGACATGGTGGTGCAGTCGGGTTATGTTGATACTGACCAATATTTGGTGGTGCAGTGGTGCAGCTGGTGCAGTGTGGTGCTGTATAGTGCCAACCCTAAATATGGCCAATAATACTAATGGATGATACAGTATATAGCATATAGAAATTGGACTAGTATTAAATAATGATAAACCAATACGATTAAAATGGCTATCAGCATTTCTAACTTGCAATTCCGGGGATATTGTTTGTGATAGATCAAAATTCATGATTAACAATTAGGAAAATTTAATAAAATTAAAAATACAACTTTGAAATGTAATTTTTAAAATTTTTAACTATGTTATTTTATATTAAGTTAAATGAGAACATTGTATTTATTAATTGATATAAACTAATAATACATTAGTAGGATAGTTTTTGTTATATAAATAAATAATGAATTTATTAATAATTGTAAAAATTTAATATTACTTGTTTTTATTAAGTTAAAATTAAATTTTTATAATTATTGCTAAACAGGTAAATTTGTTAAATTAGTTATTATTATTAAATAAAACTATGTATGTTTGTAACAACGTATAGATTTTGCCATTTTAAAATTATAATTTTATTATACTCTCTCTCTCTCTCTCTCTCTTTCATATGTTGTATACCAATTAAATAAGAAATATATGAAAACAATTTATTAATAATGTACTTACACACCATATAATAACATCTTTAAAATGTTTCAGATACGATAATAGCTTCATAAGTACTTTCATAAAATATGCCTAATGTATAAACACTTAATTTACTGTATGTGTATGATTTTTTAATTATATCAATTAAGTTAATTTAGTTAATTATTTATTTAGTTAATACAATAGAAAAGTACATATTATCATAACAAAATAAAATGATATAATTGTATTAACATATAGTGTTATAGTGTTATAGTATGTTTTTGTACATTCAATCAGCAATTTACATTTAATTAAACAGATATAGTTTAAATAATTATATTTTAACCTGGTGAAATAGTGATTATGCGAATTTTTTGTATTGACATCATATAATTGATAAAATGAATAAAGTGTTGAATTCCATTGTCTATACCCCGATTGAATGCAACGATTTATGCAACCATTTTGAGTGTGACCATCTGTACAACTATTTATATAGTTTTTATATTTAACTATTGTCGGTTTGTATTTCACTTAAACTAATGTTTCATTTTGCATCATGATCAACAAAAAATTATTAAATTTACTAGTATAAACATGTTCATTGTTATTGTGAATAAATACGCCAAAACCGTTTAAATTAATATTATCACTGTACAACATAAGTTTTTTTTAAATGTACATTACTAAATATATTTTCAACCATGGTCGTATTTGTTTTAACAGTAAAACAATACATTAACTCATTAATCCTAATATCGGTGCAGGAACAGTATATTTGTCTACTTATCATAGCATTTTTCTAAGTCATTATACATGATATATTTGGTGGCAATATTAAGTCAATTTGTGAACTAATTGATAATGTGTTAAATCCATTGATTAAATTAATATTACTATTATTTTATTTTGAAATTTTTGTCTAATTAGCTTAAATTTATTCACACATATAGTAAACGCTGTGCCGATTGTTTGCACACTATTTGACTCGTATATGACATTAGTTGTGGTTTCGTATTAAAAGTATAATAAACTTATTTTATACGTTTGATACACACATCCCATCAAACATATCACGTATGATAATATTGTAAATTTATATTTTAACAATTTATTTAAAATCATCATTGCAAATACTAATTAATTGATGTTAGTGAGATATTATTAATTTTTACAAATCTCAAATTATTTAGTTGTGTATTAAGATATCAACTAAAACTAAACTAACTTTACATTTATTAAAAACGATCTACATAAACAACATCATAATTACTATGCTCTATCTAAAAATCTATTTTCACTTATTATAATTATATTTGTATGTAATAAAATAATTTATATATACTGACAAGAATAAAATAATTAAATTGTTTACAACATTAACATTATACATTTATAAAGTAATATATAATTTTAAAACAATTATTTTTAATTGAATGTTTTTGTCAAATTTGTAAAATGTTTTCAACATTAATGCCATTAACGCTAATTTATTTATTGTTTATTACGAGAATATCAAAGTTTATTTATCATGAAATTATGTATATTATATTTAAATATAACTGTATACAACTAGGGTAAAATAATTCATCAAATAATACAACTACAACATTACTTTTAACGACAAAATTGCATTAGGTTAAATCAGGACTTATCAACAGATACTGTATTTTCCTATAGACAATATATAGTAATTATAAAGCAAATAAATAATTATTATAAATTAAAACATTATACATTTTTAAATATATTGATTTTAAAATTAATAAATTTTAAGATAATTATATTATACAATGACGTTATTCAATTTTGTAAAATGTTTTTTAATATAATATTTTTTGTTTATTTCTAGAATATTAAGGTATCATGACATTATAAATATTTAAATATTACTTTAGATTAAATTGACAAAATATTAATTGTCAAAACTAGATAAAGCACATTATTTATATAATATTATATAAAAGGACTATTATACATTAAAACATAAAATTAATAATTATATAATTTGTATAACTCATAAATTTTTTAAACATAGTATTCTCATATAGACATTACATTATAAATTTACTTTCATTTATTATTATACATTCGTCCACCAATTGCAAAGTTATGGTATAAATAATGATACAAATAAACAAATTATTATATTTTATTATATTATATTTATGCATTTCCTATAAATAATTTATTAATTATTAATATACAATATTATTAAATTAGCTTATGTAGGAATTATTCTTAAATTATGATCTAGTCTGATTAGATTTGTATTAGAAATATATATTTTTGAATCTCTAAACTTAATTTGTTTAACATTATTTATTATATTTATAAAAATTAATGCTAAATTAAGTTTTGATGATATTGCCCTTAATGAATTTGTAAACATAATAATATTGAATCCAAACCATAGACTAATAACACTCGCCGTTAGACTAATGTATTCTTTGGCAGACATTTTCAGTGATATCTCGTATACAGTCG
>CAJPIZ010001204.1:0-17905 GCA_905368565.1 Medioppia subpectinata | reverse complement strand
TTAATCGGATTGTCATCTGAGAGACAGCAGTGAAACCAACGTCTCAGCCATTTGTCATCTTCTGATTGAATGTCGTCTAATATGAATGAAATGACGGCTCGGAAACAGTTTGATGTGAACGAAGTCGACGGATCTCTTTGCATGACAGCCATTATTGACATCTGTATGTCTTCGGGATATATAAAGCCGTCTTTTCTATTAAATATGTCGAGCGTTGAAACCATTTCAATGTCTTTAGATTTGGTAACCGACGGAAGAATAGCCATTAAATTCATAAATGTTTTGCTAATAACTTGATCGATGTGTCCGATCTGGAGATGACATGACTTGTGGTACTTATCAAAAGCATTCGGCAAAACAATATCGGGAAACGATTTCAGTACGGATTCAATAACTTTAGCGCTTTTAAGACAAACGTTTCTAACGTTAGAAAAGGACAGATCGGCGATCGTCTCAATCAATGAAATCAGTTCTTTAGATGTACTGAAGCTATGAATGTGTGGATGAGAGTGAGAGCTCTCCACTATTTCTAGTGTCCAATTAATGCAAAGGATTGACGTCTCGACGGATAGTGACTTCAATCTGAGCGCAGAGTTCAGCAAATTTAATATGTTTGACAAGTGATTAACGCTGTGCGGAGTCACCGATGCGTTAAATAGAAGTCCAGTCGGCAGACTAGGAGTCAGTGAAATGGCGGCTGAATTGGGAGGACTACTGATGAGACTACTGCTCGACACAAAGTGCGAGTGTTTAGAAGAGTGCGAGTATAGGATGTAAAATAATGAATAGTGAATCGCTTGATATTTAGTAGAAAGCAATTCATTCAATGGATTGACAATATTAAGGATCAAATCGATGAATGTCGGCTTCAGAGCCCACATCACAATCAATGAGTGCTTTGTATTCGCAATTTCGGTCAACGATACCAAACATGACTGCATTGAATGGACGGCCTCTTCCTCGGTATAGCAAATGTTTGAATTGTAATCATTAGTGTCGACCAAAAGTACGATTTTGGAGCCGACAAGAGCTGTGAGAGCAGAACTCATGTCTGACAATAAGCAGCGGTAGGCTTCCTCCAGAATAGTCACACTTTTGATGGATAGGATTGAGTGATGTAATGAAAATAATCTCTTCTGTACCTTATCTGATGGAATGGATCGCAATTTGTGTGCATAAGAGCCTGAAGTGAAAACTTTGGTCACAAATCCAGTGTCCAATTCAACATTCAATGCCTTAACAACGGTTTGCATTAACTCCAGAGAACTAATGATGTATTCATTGCTCGCGTACTCAAACGATTCCGGAGTTTTGTCCAAATATTGAAGTAATTGCGGTCTAATTGTAGACATCAATTGCTTGGATTGAGGGGACAGGGGATCCACTGATTGAAGCGTGAGTCGTGTGCAGTGATTGGTTGCAATCACCAAATCCTCCGAGTGTTTGATAACGATAACAGAATTGACACAATTGATGACTGTTTTGAGGGCTTCGCTCAGGAAATCCCATGTTATGGTTGGCGTTGAGTCTTGAGATTTAAACTTATCTAAACTCTTGAGAACCGTTATATAGATCTTCACCAAAGAGGCCATCTTTAAAATCTTGGCGTCCGACGAAAGAATCTCGTTGTTTGAGCGCCTGTTTTGACTCGTCTGTTGATTCTTGGGCTGAATTAAGTCGAGTTTATTTTCGTCAATCAACTCTTGATAGAAGCGCTCAAAGTCTTCGATAAATTGTCCCAAAAGAGTGACCGAAAATTCAATGTCAAAGTGCCAAAAGTCTTTGAGAGAAATCAATGCGCTCTCCAATGGTTTGGTCATCACTTGATTGTGACATTGGGTCGAATCCAAGAGCCAACCGATCAGTATATCGACCACATCTCGGAAATGTTGTTGCAATAGATTTGGATAGTGTTTCGCAGCCATTAATACCACTTCAGTGACGGTCAGCAGGAGTTCAATATTCTCGGCCTCTTCTAAGGCGTCCTTCAGTTTGTTGAGAAGTGAACTCATGTTTTCGTTCATACCTTTGCCTCTGTTTTCAATCATTTTCAACAAACTCTTCAGCAAAACAATTCTCGTCTCGTCACTGATGGACGAGTTGTACAAATCAAACATCCAATTGAATAGCTCTCGCAAGTGATGGGTTAGACACGTACTGAACGCAGCCATACATTCAATCACTTCTTTGATGATATCTGAGAATAATTTGGTGGTCAGTATTCTAGTCAGAAGTCGTGTCACGTCATCGATAACTCTATACAACAAATAAATGCATTTTAAAACGAGAGGCCAATGGAGGGCCCGATCGGGGGATCCGAGCGATGCGTTCATACCGTCCGGGCTTTTCGATGACCGCTCGCGGGAACGAATTCGTGAGAAACAGTTGTGACAAATCCTGCAAATACTTTGGCCACAAACGCTTCTCTCCCGTCTCGAACTGTCGGATCCCATTCCTCAGCAGCCGTAGGTCCGACTGGACGGACGACGCGCTCTGCTTCTGGAGCGGTACGCCCTCTAAGCCGTTGTTTTGGCGGCCATTAAACGAGTTGTGATCGTTGTTTCGCCGTTGCGTTGACCCAAACGTACGGGAAGTGTAGGCCGAGGAGTGGTTCGTCCGTCCGTTGACCACCACTTGCGGCGCCAAACCGTCGGTCGTGTCGACGGCACACGATTTGCCGCTCTTCTGATCGTCGCCTCTGATCTTCATGTAAGACATTCTCGTCTCTGTTCTTCGGACCGAACCATCGGTTATGTCGTGTGTCTTATATGTCTATTATCTACGGGTTTAACAAAACAAAGTCAATATACAGTCGACGAGACAATCGATGGATGGCTTCCGCCAAACGGCAGACCTTTTCGTCACATTTTCATCGCTTCCAACGTATCGATGGTTTTGATAGAGAAATATAAACACAAACAACAAAACTATATAATAGTCTACGAAATGAGTGGTAAATACGGATTGAATGGTCGCAAGGATTCAGTGTCTATAATAAGTATAATAATCGCAAAACTGATCACACAATCAGTGGTGAAGCGAATCGAGTGTTCAATTCATTCATTCAATTGTTTTCGCATTTCATTCGTTACTAAAATGAGTAATGAATTAATGTTTTGTTGGTTTCAATCAGTCATTCAATTATGTGTTGCTTTTTATGCCATATTTTTAGTCAACACTTCATTCAATACATTCAATACATAGCGTATGTATTGACTACTGCTGTGAACACAAGGGTATTGCGAATCACATGCAGAGCGCCACCTCTTGGCTCGCCTTCACGTCTCGATCGTACAGTTTGTCTATTATTCAAAGTGATGGCAAGTATGGGCTCATACTGTGTAAGGGATACTGATAATAGGCATACCTGTGCCCATACCTGTGCCCATACATTCTTACGTGTATTTGATTAGAAAAAACTTTAATACAATTGTTATAAATTTATTATGTTTTTCTCACTTTGTATTCATATGTTTTTTAGTTTACGTAATGATTAATGATTACGTAAAACGTTATACTGTATAGCATTGAATGCCTGTAGAGTGAACTTACAGTGAATGAAGTTGACCATTGAATGAGATACCTTGGTCAATTGTGATCTCTATATAACTTTGAAATTAGTTATTTTTGATGACATTTAAAAGCAATTGAATATGAATTTGGAAATTAATTTTGTAGCGAATGAACAAATATATAAATAGAGATAATAATTGTTGGACTCATAGATAAAGCACTGGAAATACTTTGTTGGATACCAGGAATCGTTCCCAGGAGTCGTTATCTCAGTATTCATATAAATTGAGTAAAATTTGTTGATTTGAATTAAAAATATTGCTTATTAGTGAAAATTATGCCGATTATGATTTTCACGTTTAAGCAAGTTATAAATATATAATTTATATTTAATTAATTTATCATTAAATTGATATATGAGGCCACATGGACATCCCGGTGGTTTTCACGTGTTTGAATAAAATAATGATAATTTTTCATCGGTTTATTACAAATTTTATTAAAGTTTTTAACGTTTAAATAAATATATAATTTTTAAGGTTTTAATTCATTGAAAAATTAAATTTTAATATAAGTTATTATATATTGGTTTTGATTGATATAAATAATAATCAAAAATATTACAAAATTAGAAAAATTAATGTTCTTTAGGATAATGTTATACATAAAAGAATGATTAAATTGAAAAAGACAGTAAACATTGTAAACTGAATATTGATATTTCAAATATTCACTACAATTCTTGAAATTGATTGCCCCCTCGTCTCGGATTGGTTTCGTTTTGATTGTTATAATATTTATAAATTTTATGATTAAAACTATTGGAAAAATATAATAACTTATATTTTGTTTATATAAATACATATAAATTAAGATATAAAATACATATAATGGACACAAAATAATGGACAAACTATGGATACAAATTAGACAAAATATAAAGTGTGACAAATAGTGACTTTCAGTAATTAAAGTAGAATTCAATGTATTCACTAAATTTTGATGACATTATATTGAAAATTAACATTAATTTGTGGACAATAGTGGGAAATGAAATTAATTAAACTAGATTTAAAGTAAAAGGTTTACACTAATAAACAACACATTTATAATAAAAAAAAATTAATTGCAGTAAAGACTAGGGATTTAATATCAAATAAATATTCAAATAATGAAGTTTTGATATTAAATACAAACAATTTAAAACTAAATCATATTTTACAAAATTGTTAAACCATTAACTTATTTAATATCCATTCATTTAGAAATTTAGTTTAAATGTTCAAAAACTCATGAATAGTAATAGGAATTAACAATTTTCGGGCGGAATGTTCTGTATATAAGGCACGGCCTCTTAAATAACTAATTCAAGTGAAATTACAGTTAAATTATATTTAAAATTATTTATAGACGATATGAATCGTGAATAAATAGTGTATTTAATTAAAAATATTAATAATTATAATGATTAGTCCAAATATTTAGAAATTATTCTACAAATATAAGGCTTTATATGGTTTAAGGCACTCATGTGTTTAGCCAATCAAAGGGACAAACCCTTTAAATAGTTACTTTTACTTTCTCTATCGCATAATCTATAGTTTAAAATTATAATTTTAAATTATATAATGATATAAATGTGTTAAAATGTGTGTAAAAAGTATTAAAAATTATACAAATAAATTATTGAATCACAAAATATAGTGACTCTTTGTATGTCTGTCTATAAATGGAAATTCATTTATGGGTTTCCTCTTGAAATCTAAGCATTTCTTTAATGTTTTTTATTTATTTTATGAGAAAAGCTGAGGAAAAAGGCGTTTTGAGTAGATTTGCATTTAGTTTAATGAAACGCCTAAATGAGTAAAATCTTTATATAATTATATATATTATATTTTACACGAAAAGACTTCGATCTTTATATATATGTAGAAAATAAATATTAGTCTTAATTAAAATGAATATTTCAAAACTATTATCGTTTCAATTGTAATCGGAATTAATGTGTAAATAAACACATTATAATTAATATTATTATAATTATTATATAAGGGAAGACAACTAGCATTTTGTTGCTATTAATCGTATTATTAAAAAATATCAAAGGAATGGATGAAAAACATAAGACAATGGATTAAACATAAACATTAAATTATATATTCATTATAATCGTTATATAATATCGACAATAATATGGTTTTGTGTACTCATTGCTCAGTTAAATCAATATCACTATTCATATTAATTAATATTATAATTAAGTTTTTTTTAATAAAAAAATGAGAAAATGATTTGTCATATAATATATTTATAATATAAAATACAGATTCAAATTAATATATAATTAAAAATAAATAATTTTTCATTTAATACAAAAAATATTTTCTAAAGAACTGAATAGTTCTTCAATAATAGTTTATAAATTGTTTTTTAATAACAAATGAAGACATGTTTTGCACATAATATCAACTATTGTTCACTTTCTTATCACTTTTCCTATACTTAATAAATAATTAACAAATAGTTTTTCTGTTTCTTATCATATGCTAAACAATTTGATACTCTTTTTACATAACAAACAAATTCATTGTCCAGTTATTAACAGTGTCTTTGATTCTCGATTTCATTGCTTTATGAATACAATCGATTGCATGCGAGGAGAGAGAAAGAGAGAGGAAATGGACAAAAATGTCTATTCAATTAAATGATTGTCTATAATGAGTGGCAATCAAGCCATGAACAGTTCAATATACCGGTTCCCAATGTTCTGGCGATTCTTCTCTTGTATTGCACGCTCGGCGTCGGCCCGGGAGGGGAACGTCACCACTCCCTCACCATTTGGTCGCCCGTCACCGTTGCGACCGATTTGGATGCAATCAGTCGTCAACTATTAATTCATAAAGAGATAATAGATATTAGTTTTTCGGTTCAAAACAATTGTATGGCATTTTAGTTATGGTTACTCTAAACTGGCATTCAATATAATTTTTTAATCTAAACTATTGTATTCATTATAAATTTCGCTATTTTTATCATAATGTAGGAAAAATTAAGAAAATTTAAGAAACAGATTAGCTTTCAATCATTAAACTATAGAAACAAAAGAGCATTATATATATGAAGAGAGGGTTTACATATAATAAGTGTTGTGAACGAGACATGTGTGCAGAAAAAAAGTTAAAGCGAAGAGCATTTCCAATAAACTCTTGAGATGTGATAAAAGGCATACATTAGACATGAAAATAGATAAGAGGTGTAAATGTCGAGACGAGACGAGAAATGCAAGCGTTTGTAAATGAATTGCCAATAAATTGAGAGCAAAGCCAAACCCCAAAACCCCCACAACTCATACAAAAAAGTGTTAATAATTGAAATGAAATGTTAAGACCCCTAACCTCCCAACCAGTAAAGAAGTTAAACACATCTTTAAGTTGGACAGAATAAGGCAATCCTCTCATGTTTACCATAGTTGGTCCCGAATGGGCGTAGTATGTGGTCGGAGAGACTGGTGGTGAAGGGTATGGCCAATAGATTAGATTAAATGGATTGGGATAACCAAATGAAGCCGGAAGTCGGGCCGGAGCTAATGGCGACGACGCTGTCGACACCGCTGTTGGCAACACTTGAGATGTTTGCACGGAATAGGGATAAGCGCCGTAATGTGGCGGTGGCAGTAATGTACCCCCTGTTTGGACAATGCAATGGTTATATCGATTCAATAGCTCATAATCAGGTGACAAACCTGGAGAGAGGAGTTGTCTTTGTACAGGAATACCGCCCGTCAGCACCAGATTCATGTCGTCCACAGAGCACTGGAATACCTCAATATATCTCTGTTTTTTACCGAATATCATATATCGGTGGTGTCTTTGTTGGGCGGCCAACAGAGCCGACTGTTCCGAATCCATTTGAATAAATGCTTCGCCCGATGGCTGACCCTATTGTCAGAAGTGATTTAATATTGGAGAAACTGATCGCATGTACAGTAAATAGAAATACCTGAGCGTTATACACCATATGGACGCCTTGGAAGACAATATTCTTCGCATGTTCGCCTAAGAACTCCAGTATCTGCTCGACCTGTGCCTCATATGGTAGACCCCGGAGTCGGATACAGTCCTTACGAGAACCGGACGGTAATAGTTGTTGAGGTATGAGTGGGACGTGCGGTAGACTCGCTATTAAGGGTAGTTGGGGTTCAAAAGTTCTCGGATCCATACTTCGGTTGAGGACCTGTTTTATGGCAATTCAAACAACACTTTTTGTTATTCAAAGAGACGAACAAAGAATCGTGTATTCAATGCAATCGAAACACAGTTGTATTCATTGGAAAAATAGGTTCAGTATTTTGTAAACGTTAGAAAAGTTAATGAACTGATAGGAAGAGAAAATTCTAGTGGAAACTCATGAACTTTCACTTTTAGGACACATATGTGTTGAGATTCACAAACCGACACATATTAAGACATACATTGATTCAGCAAATACTAGTCTCTCCTCCGCAATAAATATATTTCTCTGTTTTTCTAAAAAAGACTTTGTTTTTAAGTTTTTTACTCAATTTCATGGCTTTTACATTGAATTCATTTGATATTTAGGTGAGTCTAATGTATTATACATTCATAGCATACAATTATTGTATTCACAATTCAAATGTATATATCCCTGAGATGTGCCGGTGCTGTGCGAATGCCTGAACCACCTGCTAAACCAACTCTCATACCATACCTGATCACAGGTGTTATCGTATAACTAAAGCTAATTTTTTACTTCAATTGCATTAATAGAGCACACATTTGCAACAATGTTCTCAAATGTGGTCTATTTTAATGGCAAATGTTATAAATGGTAGTCTCATCTCTGCATCTTTTAATAATGTACTTTCATTTTTTAGTACATTTGACAAAATGTTAATTATTTTCAAATTACTAACATTTCTTTTAATAAACAATTCTGGACTCAATAATAGATTTTACATAACATTAAAAATACATTTAAATTTATAAACAATTTGTATGACTTTTAGAAATACTAGATATTGAGCGATACATTGAGTTTACTGTAAGAAAGAAATACAATAATAAGTCTTTTGTGTGAGACTCAGGTATCTCTGGATATGGTTTGAAGATTTGCAACAATAAAAATATATATAAAAGAAGAATTTTCCAAAGTTTTATTGTAGTCTAGAGTTAGGAATAGAAGTCAATGAAATCATTTGTAAAGCGTGTGTTTGTTAGAAAACTATGTTTTTTCATGAATCAATAAAAGTGTCATAATTTTTGTCAAAATTAGATATACTGTACAGTAAAATAGCAGACAATGAATAAGAAACTCAAAATGAGAGATTGAGACACAGACAAAAAGTGGGAACAAGTGCTTACCTGTTGTACTTCAGCGGTGGTACTCCTGAAGAGCTCTATATATCGGGCTCCGATCACTTCCCGATGCTTTTGCAGCGCTTTTACGGCCAACTCTTCGGTCTCGAAGAGTACGAACGCATCGCCGGTGGCTCTGCCGTCGGATTTGCGTACAAATAGTACCCCATCTTCGCTATGCATTACTTCACAACTATTGTCTCCATTTGAGAAGAATTCAATCTATTTATCGCATAAAACAATAAAGTTTTCTTAATTAAAATAAATCGATAGCTTTTAAAAGCTATGCTCTAAGAGAGTGAGAGAGACTAATACTGACCACTTGTTGAGCGGTGCAATCGTATGGCAATCCTCTCATCCTAACAATCACTTGACCGCCTCTGGAGAGGAAAGCCTGCGCTTCGTTGTTATTGCCTGTGAAATAGAGATGAGGCTTAACTTGTGGTTCACTAAACGTATTCTCTAATTGCATTTTTGCACAATAATTGATTAAACGGTAATTCAAATTCTGATTATTATTAACACACGGATTATAAAAGTGATAGAAATTCATAGTGTTATTAGGCGTCGGAACAAAGTTTGCCACAAATGGTGCGCTCATTAGAGTCTGATTTATGGGTTGATAAACAGTTTGGCTCATTAGACCGACACGAGTGCAGGACATCACACACTTCGGGAGGATATGCTTTAATCACACTTTCATTTGATTCAAACACAAGTGAATAAATGTTTTTTTATTCGTTTATCAAAAAAAACTAATTAACAAGAATAGAGAGAATCGTTTGAATGAAAGCAGAAATACTACTAATAATAAGGGTTTTGAAATTCAAATGTGTGGTACTTTTTTCATTGCATTTCTATCTAATATTATCAATGAATGCGCAGAAATACACTTAAAAGGAGAGCCAATATTGCCATTACTCGACGTAAGTGATAATTATTGAGATATCATCGACCACTGTATGAATGTATATATTAATATTGGTATCACTTTTCCATTAGACACCTACTTATGAGTACCTAAACCTAACCCAAGGCCTAGTTCTTTGGTAGCCAACAACAGACACACACTCTCACCACACGATTGGTAAACCAACTAAACCTCATGTGCTCTTCACGAACCACACTCTCGTTTAAGTTTAAATATGATAACGAATTAAACGTTCAAAATCAACGTTATATACAAATTTATCATATGTTTTGGCAAACTATCAATTTAGAAGTTATTTTCATTATTAATTTTATTATTACTATTCTATTTGAAAAAATTATCACATTTTTGCAACAAAAAAGTTATATTAATATCTTATAATGTAATTACTTTTAACTAAACTGATATATACCGAGAGAGAGAGAGAGAGAGAGAGAGAGAGAGAGAGAGATCCCAATGTCTGACACTTTTAATTCGAATTATTAATTATAAAAAACTTTATAACACAAGTGTTTTTCATTTCGCTTCTCTCCTTTATGTGCTCTCTTCACTATAAAACACTATTTTAATATCGAAACGCTTAATAAAAACACATTTTCATAACTGATTTCGTATCCAGACTTTAAATTGACTCAATTAATGCATATTTGGCGCAAAAAAACTAAATAAAATTCAAAAAAGGTTTAAATCGTAAGCAATTATGCGAAACAAGACATTAACTCATTAAATATTCTGACTTTGAAGAAAATGTTGATTTTCATCAATTATAGCATATTTTGGCGATTAATTTTCAAATCTGATATTTAGTTAACATTTTTGCTACACTTTGGCAAAAATGCTAATATAGTGACGACAAGTACAGTATAACAAACCTCCGGCAACATTGACAAAGTCCTCGCCGTTGGCGCGATAGACCTCAATATATCTCTGGCCGATGTGGTGCTTATGCCTCTTGAGTGCCATATCCCTGTGCTCTTGGTTTATGAATCTAACCAACGCCTCACCATTTCTGCGTCCCTGAGGGCTCAGACATAACGCAACGCCGCCTCTGAAAAACACAACATTTATTTCAATTAACTCTTCCTTCTCTTTAATTAGTCATTCATTTACTGTTTTATAAACATTTTATT
The DNA here is from genome assembly GCA_905368565.1 of Medioppia subpectinata. Taxonomy (NCBI): domain Eukaryota; kingdom Metazoa; phylum Arthropoda; class Arachnida; order Sarcoptiformes; family Oppiidae; genus Medioppia; species Medioppia subpectinata. The sequence goes on along the minus strand of CAJPIZ010001204.1, from coordinate 6,956 downwards.
GTTGTTTTCTCTTCTCTGAGACATAATTTCACGTATTTCTCAATTATTACTATAATTACATGTAAAGTACACTACAAGACAAGAAATATTGTATTTTTCCAAAACTGATAGTTAAAGGAAAAGACAAGAAATAATCAACTTTTTTGATTTACTGTATGACAACAGAAAGCACACAATGTATATGTGCTGTACATGTATTGAATCAATCAAAGGATTTAGTGGTCACGAGAAGAACACATGAGTTGACCCAAAGCTAAGACATTATACACATATACTGTCAGTCAGTCCTGAGATCGCATCCAATAAATACAAAGTTAGGTTCGCAAAGAGGATAAGATATTAAACGCATTACTGGTATGTATTTTCTCAGATATATCACATATTTTCAAAATAAACATTTAATGTTTACTTGAATTGAGTTCTTTTCCCGAAAAAAGTTATTATAAATTATAATAAACGAAAAGCTATTCCATAATATAAATGCTAAATAAGAGAGTTTTGCTTTGAATAGTAATTTTCGTGTAATTTTATTTATTGTTAAAATATCCGCAAATTCTTTAGTATTAATAGTTTTGTTTAATATAACTACAGAAGAAGTGTACAAAAGAAGTATTTCCTAAGTTTCAGTATTCAAAGTGTTTTAAAAGTAATAAATAAAAACAAAAAAATGTCTTCTTTATAAAAATGTAAATTAAATTTCAATTAAAATTAAGATTCAATCATCAAATAAGTTAATATAGAAATACTTAAATTCAATGATTAGTGTAATGATTGTCATAATTAATGTTATTTTTATTTCGGACTAATTTAAGAGATCATTCATTTTGTAATCAAGTATTTTTTGGACACAAAACTCGCGGAAGACTCAAAATATTGCGAGAAAGAGAAGAAGACTAGTGTGTAATGAAGTGAAGGGCCGGTAATGAAAGCCATTATAACTCAAATCACGTTTTCATAGAAAAGTTAAAAAGAAGAAAATCAATGTCTTTAATGTTCGCTTAATTTCAAAGTTATCTCTTCTGACTAATAATTTCTGAGACACTGCTTATAAACACACTTAAACTTCAGTACAATTTATTTTATTTTTGCTGTAAATTAGAAAAAATTCATAAAAAGAATGCGAAGATGAGTCTCATTATAAGTTTATACACTGAAAATGTTATGTAACTTATAATATATATATTATATATCTTTTATCTACTGGTGCTTCAAATACTGAAGCAAATTAAACTCAGGGAGTAATCAAACTCATTATAATTATGTTTGGTATCAATTATAGCTATGATATGAAAAACTTTCTAAAATACAGTATTTATTGTACATTTATTATATGGATATTTATTACTCTGTTTGATGGCATTCGAGTGCAACCGATAATCACATCAACAGGTATTGCAGAAGAGAGTAGGGTTTGAACCGAAACCACATTAAATGGGAGACAAAAATGGATATAATCCACAACTTGTGTGAAGTGGAGAGAGAGAGAGAGAGAGAGAGAGAGAGTCGCAGTATCTTCGCTATACTATACCCTTGAACTGAGAGAGAATGGGAGAGAAAGTCAAACTATCATTACTTGAGAAGCGATAAGAAACTACTTTCAGCCAAAGTAAAAAAAGTTTTACTCAAATATCAAACAGAAATTGGTTTTAATCAAAGTTTCAAATATAAGCTGACATAACAACCGACACTACAGTACACACACTGATAATCAATTGATCAAAAACTATAATATTAATCACTTTTTTCTGTTCTCTTTCTATTAAATAATATTTAATACCCGCTTATATATCACAGACACTGCACTGTATTCTTGCTATAATATTATATAAATACTATTTATACTATAAATAGGCAATAATTTGATATAATTTATAAATATTGCATAATATAAAAGATTTAAGTGATTTTAAAAACTAAAACAAAAATTAGTTTCAAATTAATTAAATTATAATAATTGATAGATTGTGTATACATTTAAATCTCTCACTCATTTAAAATTAACTGACATTAAGTAACAAAGTATTGCTAATAAATATATTTGTTGATAAGAGTTAACGTAATCTTCTTTAAACAATAACTGATATAAAATTAATTTTCTGTTTTCACAAGAGTTATAATTCTAAAGCATATCATAAAAAGTATTTATATCTAGATAATAAATATTACATAATTTTGATTAGGATTTTATAAATAATTCAAAACATAATATATTCTTACGTTTAAAAATACTTATGAATTAATTGAAAACGAGTGGAAAAGTGAACAAAATTTTCTTTTTTAGAGATAATCTAAAAGTTGGTGGAAAATTGGATCACTTTATCACATATAAAGTCAATACACATTAAAGTACACTTCAAAGAGAGATAGTTATATATATTAAACTGAATTGAAAACGAGAAAAAATATTGTGTTTTAGAGATTAACAGATGTAATGAATGCCGGTTTGGCGTCAACTAATTGGGAACAATATCAGTGGACCCGAAGGGCCAATCATTCACACACCGCTGCCTTTTATTCCCCGCTAAATGTGTTTCATTTCCATCTGTTTTGACAAATACTATACTAGAATGTAATACACAATGTTTTCTATCAATCATATGGTAAAACAATAAGTCTTCAATTTTCAATACAATTTTTACAATAAATATTAATTTCAATCTTCCGTTAATTAAACAAAATTAATATATCTATAAAACTACTAAAACAATAAATAGCAAAATACCACAATTATTAATTATGACATATCAACATGATCAATACAAGTAGTATTTGGATTATTTGTATTAATATTTGTTTTGTAGAAAATTGCATTGCATAGTTTAATAAAATTATTATTTTAGATAACAATTTTTAAATGAATATAGTTTGATTTAAAATTATATTTAAAGTAACAAAATTCTAAAGTGTCACTAAACTTTTATTAAACATATTGGTGATTTTTAATTCACAAATTCAATATTTGTTATTTAATTAGATTCTTCTAATAAACAAAAATGTCCAAGTGCATGCATAAGTTATAATAGACCGTCGGTCACAAAAGTTATAATCAATCATTAAATATATATTTATAGACAAACATATCCTTTAATAATACAAATGCGAAGAAACGTTCAGAAAGTGAAAGGAGTCTAAGAATTGGCATTTTTTGTATACTTTTATTGTTTGTAACTCTTTTTTGAGACAATAGACGGATAAGAAGAAGAAAATGCATTCCTTTCACAGCATGTGTCTGAAGGATAACACAATACAAACCGCAGACATATCTTAAATCTATTGTTAACTTTTAATTCATTAGTTTATAAATCTGTTTAAAAAAGTAATTTCATTTCCAAAAACACTCCATAAACTAAAACAAAAATATTTATTATAACAAACAAATATTTATCAACAAAAAAGTAAACTAAAGTAAAGTAAATGAATATACGATACACTGAATTAACAAATATTAATAAATCAATGACAAGGAGTTTCTAATAACGCTGAGAACAAATAAAATATGTGTTTAAAAGTCGTTAAATAATACGTTAAACAATACCCTCTCGTAATTTACTATACAGTGTATACACTAATGCCATAAATCGTATTTCACGGATCATATTCTGTCTGAACACCAACTGCTTTATGGCTAACAAACACTCAAAATACGAGTAAAATAATAGGAAACACATTAAATAAATTAATTTTAAAATTGTTGTAAAATAAAGAGATCCGAGAGATGATGGAAATTATGACATCGTTTTTGACTATTTTTATGTCTTCATTAAAATGTTTGCAAAATTTATATTAAATCTAAAATTAGATTTAACTTCAGATTACGTTTACATTTGTTATGCATTTGTAATTGAATTTATAAGAGTTGTTTAAAATTATGTTACGTTTAATATTTATTATACTTTTTGCCCAAAAATGTATTAAATTTAACTCAAAGTTCGTTGAATTGTGAGTTTTTCAACGAAAATAATTGCAATTTAATTATAATTTTGTAAATTTATAAATATATTTAAGTATTTGTCGTTAAGAAGTTGAGATTATTATATTAATTCAATAAAGTTTTTTCCATATAATTATATTAATTGCACTTTTAAAAAGTTAAAATATTAAAATCTTTTACATTTAATTATTTCTCAAATTACATGCAATCATTAAATAGTATATAAAAAACTAAATCGAGTGTAAATCCAAATATTTTCCATAACATAAGATTTAATCACAACTCAAAAAATTTTAAGTGAATTCAAAAAATATTTTTCTTCCAAAAAACAACTTTTTGTGATCAAAAAGAATGATAAAAATGGTTCACAAAAAATAAGTTTAATTCATTAAGTCTTTGATTTTTAATTTCTATAATAAATTTTCGTTTGAAATTCAATTCAAATGAATATTTTTCTCCCTTTTTATTTGGCAAATAGTTTTTTAAATACCTTAACAAACGGTGAGTGAAATTAATATTTAAAAAAACGAATAGAGGTATTGAAAAATCAAAATTAAAAAACGAAAAAAGTGACAAAAATATCGTAATTTGAATACATTTGCCATTAATTAGAATTACGGGATGTTTTCCCAGCATTTTTTGCCCAAAAATACAGAGAGAAAATACATTAATTAAATGCTCACTCAATGTATTTATATCAGAGAGAGATTTGAGACATTTTAATACTTTGGGAAAATTTATTGAAATAAAAAGTATCTAAAATTTAAGCGAAGGAAAGCCTTAATTAAAAATCAATAAAACTTAATAAATAGTGATTTGTATTATAATAATAATTAGTGATCAAGAATTTTGAGAGTCGAGTCGACTCTTCATTAATTGTAATCTCTTTTTATGTGTAAATTGTAGAGAAGAAGGAGAAGGGAATGCGACCTCCGGTGCCCTTTGGCTCCGGGGCTCTCGTTTTTGTGCACAACTAAAGGATTTATTTAATAATTTATTTATTATAGAAATATGTTTTTTAGAACTAAAATAATAATAATAAAAAAGTTGCATTGGCTTTGATTTATTGAAATTTAAATAATTATCGCAATAATTGTTTTCAATGCAATGACTGAATAATAATGTTTTCAAATTAACATTTGATTAAATTTATAAATTTATATATTTTCACGTTTTATTGAGTTTCACGACTGATAAACAGAAAACATTATTGTTTTAAAAAGCGTTTGTGAACTCAAACACTGGGTATGAAAGCCATTAAATATGATATATTGTATCTTAAATATTGCCATAATTTCTATTTAGAAAATAAAACTTTTCTTTCAAACAAACGTTTACTAAAAGATTTACACAACACTACGAGTCAGTCATTGTAAGACTCGTTAGTCAAGGATTTGTGAGGACTCGCGAGGAATACGTGATATTATATAATATATAAGAGATATGAGAAAAAGCAGTGAAGAAGAGTCAGCACTCACTTCATTATATTTAATCCTTTAAAAAATTTGGCGATATCTTGATCTGATGACTGCCAGGGAAGACCCCGGGCTCTGACCACTGTATTCCCGTCAACCACTTCATTCTTACTGCTATAGGAATCATATGAACAATGTTTGCATCAAATTAATATTTTTTGTTTAATTGTTGTTTTGAATTAATTTTTAAATTCACATTTATGTCAAATTAATTGAAATACAAATTTAATAAAATATAAATATCTAGAACTAAATCCTTTAAGTGTATTTCGAAATTTTTTTGTTTAAAAATAAATGTTTTAAATATATATAATGTATATAAATATTACGAGAATAAGGAATTTGTATATATTTTTATTTCAAAAGTCATTTATTTTTAAAATTAAATTTTATTGTTTCTAATGTTTGCGAGTAATAAAACTTTTTTCACAAAAATTCCTGAACTGTATATGAAATACCTTTTCATTCGTCTTAATGCTTAAATCACATCCATTTAAGACACACTTAAATATATAATCGTGTGAATGATGTACTAAATCTACAAATCTCTAAGTCCTACAGGTTTTCTATGGCTCTAAAAATATGTAAACACTTGTGTTATGCGATTTATGCCTGAGATTTATGTGGCTTTGGATTTATTTGTAACAAATACTGGACTCTGGTTTCGCAAACAGCATATGATTTGTTAATACTTTAATCTAAAAGCCCGTCAAATAGTTGGTTGAGAATGGATTAGGAATTACTATAAATAACTTTATAATAAATAACCAAAATAATAATAGTTGTTGTAATGAATTACAAAATACATACCATATTCCCGGCTCTAACTTATCGCTCACTATTTCTGGTCCTTCAAACTTATGTCCTAAAGGTTTGAATGAAAAATATATGTTTTTAAATGAATTTATCTCTTAATGCAAGAAATTTGAATCTTTTCCACAAAATAAGAGTAAGAAAATTGTAATATAAGGCGAGAAAATAAATCAAAAATTATAAATAAATGTCATTTCGTTTCAAACAGAAGTCATTTGATAAGAAGTATAGCATTTAATACTTAAATAATAGTTTAATAGAAGTTTTCGCTAAAAAAAGATTTCGCAATAAATTCTCGATAAAAAATAGTGGAAAAAAGTTTTGGTTTTTAAAATTTAACATAAAAAGTATGAATTGAAGTGAAGACCGGTTCCTATTTGTAAATTATATCTCGAGATTCAAGTGAACGCTTTAAATGATTATTAAATTACTTTCTATAAGCAATCAATGATTTTAATGATGTCTTAAATTGAGTTCAATCATCGATTGATTCAAAAAATATTCCACATTTAAAAGTAAGCGTTTATTCAAAACTTATATTCAGGGAAAATAAGCCATCATTTGAATCAAAATTATTGTTATTTGTGTTGAAATCGCATTAAATCTGTTGAATGGCAAACACAACTCAAATTGAATTTTAATTTATTTAAATTTCAATTATAGGGGAACTCATCAGATCTGGACGTTGTTTATGCCGATCAGAGAGAGAGAGAGAGAGAGAGAGAGAGAGAGAGAGA
>CAJPIZ010001203.1:0-17906 GCA_905368565.1 Medioppia subpectinata | reverse complement strand
TATTGTAGTAATAACTAAAAGTTGTACATATTCTGCAAAACATGTCCAATACATCGCTGCCAACCGTTGGTTACTATCCCATCCGGGGTAGGGCTCAACCCATACGACTGTTGCTGAAGTATGCGGGAGTAAAATTTACTGACAAATACTACGGCAAACCAGACACCGATACTGTGGCAGATTTTCATGCAGTATGGTTTAAGGAGAAATTCACCCTGGGCTTAGAATTTCCCAACGTACCGTATTATATTGATGGATCAGTTAAATTAACACAAAGCCATGCCATTATGCGACACGTGGTCCGAAAGCACGGACTGGTGGCCACCGACGAGACCGGACTCACACGACAGGATGTGTTGGAGCAACAGTTGGCGGAAATATTGTATGGGTTAGCAAATGGCCTATTGTTTGACAAAGACTATGAAACACTTAAAATTAAATACTTGGCCGAAACACTGCCCCAACAATTGGATGAGTTGTCCCGGTTTTTGGGTACCCGTCAGTGGTTTACCGGTAATCACATTAATTATGTAGACTTTATGGGCTATGAACTACTTGATTGGATCCGGGAGTTTAGCGCCAGTACTTTCAATAAGTACCAGAACTTTGTTCAATATATGAACCGTTTTGAGAGTTTGCCTGCAATTAAGGCATACATGAAGTCACCGGAGTTTATACGCACACCCTTTGGGCCATACATTCAGTTTGATTACAGAAATTAATTTATATTTAAATTCTTTATTAATGTTAAAATTAAAATTATTATAACATTTAAATCATTGTATTTAGATTAAAATTTAAATATTATTTTTTAAATTAGCTTCGTTGGTTTCAAAAAATTTATTTTAATTTTTATGATTGCTTTAATATTAAATGTAATGATAAAAGTAATTATAATAAATAATTAATCAAACTGATTTTATAATCAAATTATTTTATAAATAATTATTTTACTAATTGTATTTACTGTTTTACATAAAATATTTTTTAATTTGCATTAAATAACAATTAATCAAAAACAACAATTTTTTGATAATTTTATTTAGTTATTTTAGGATTAAGATATTGAAGGATAAATATAAATTAATTTCTTGAAACCCCAGGGAAAGGCAGGTCCAGTGATTGGCCAACTTATAAACTCCGGTGATTTCATATATGCCTTAATCGCCGGTAAACTCTCAAAACGGGTTAAGAATTGAACCAAATTCTGGTATTTATTGACGGTCTCGAGACTGAGAAGACGGAAAACATCTATCTGTTCATAGACTATAAAGTCTACATAATTAATGTGATTACCGGTAAACCACTGACGGGTACCCAAAAACCGGCACAAACTGTCCAACTGTTGGGGCAGTGTTTTGGCCACATATTTAATCTTTTCGGTCTCATAGTCTTTGCTTTGCAATAGGTTTGAGTATCCGCTCCTGATATCCATCAACTGTTGCTCCAACACATCCTGTCGTGTGAGTCCGGTCTCGTCGGTGGCCATCAGTCCGTGCTTTCGGGCCACATATCGCATAATGACTGTACTCTTTGTTAGTTTTACTTCACCATCGATGTAATATGGTACGTTGGGAAAGTCGAGACCCAGGGTGAATTTAGCTTTTACCCAATTACCTTTAAACGCTTCGTCAGTATCAGCGCCCGGACTGTCATAGTGTTTGTCGATAAAATCCACGCCCTTATACTTCAGCAATAGTCGTATGGGTTGACTCACACCCCGGGCCTTAAAATAACCTAATGTGGGAACAGTTGTGTCGGACATGTTGTATATAATAGTAATATCTAATTTGTATTAATCACAATGCTGTTATAGTAAATAAGAAAATAAAACATATTGCAATTTAATTAATTTCCACGTACAATAAATAATTAAATTGATAATGGCAGCTATTACCTGTACGGTATATGTTATGTAATATGCCTGTCTTTGATTTATTACTTAAATAATTCTCTGGAAACAAATAACATATTAATTCGCTAATATATTGTAAATGTACAAACTGATTATAAGTAATCAGTTTTAGTTTAAATAATGTAATTTAACTAATTGTAAATTATATATTTTAAGTCCAGTTTTAGTGCACATTTCTATCAACATTGCTTACGTCTTAAATATAGAATTGTCTCGATCAAAAATACTGATCAAGGACAAATTAAGGACAGATGGATTACATATCGTATACAATTAATAATAGATGTCATTGATAAAACTATTTAGTGTATGTGTAATATTCTATGCGACTATAAATACAAGCGTTAATTGTATTGAAAATCATTTTCCAATTTACTATTACAGTATTATAACTAATTAAAGTTATACATTAATATTATATACAACATGTCTGCCACAACTTTCCCCATATTAGCCTATTATAAAGCCCGGGGTTTTGGTCAACCCATACGACTACTGCTGAACTATGCGGGCGTCAAATTCATCGACAAATATTACGACAGACCGGGCGCTAATAATTTGGAAGCGTTTAAAGGTGATTGGTTTAAAGTAAAATTTACCCTGGGCCTCGATTTTCCAAACGTACCATACTATATGGACGGTGAGCTTAAACTCACACAGAGTACAGCCATTATGCGACACTTGGCCCGAAAGCACGGACTGGTGGCCACCGACGAGACCGGACTCACACGACAGGATGTGTTGGAGCAACAGTTGGCGGACATTGGAAGCGGTTACGCTATTTTATTGCGAAGCAACGACTATGAGATTGAAAAAGTTAAATATATTGCCAAAACACTGACCCCACAGTTGGACGAGTTGTCCCGGTTTTTGGGTACCCGTCAGTGGTTTACCGGTAATCACATTACTTATGTAGACTTCTTGGCGTACGAACAGTTGGATCGTTTCCGTCTCTTCAGTCCCGATATTGTTGATAAGTACCAGAATTTGGTTCAATTGTTGACCCGTTTTGAGAGTTTACCGACGATTAAGGCATACATGAAATCACCGGAGTTTATCAGTTGGCCAATCGCTGGACCGGCCTATCCGTGGGGTTTCAGACGATAAATTTATATTTTATGTTAAATACCTAAATCCCAAAATAATTAAATAAATGTTTTTAAAAATCTTTTTAATTAATTGATTTGATTGATGTTTGCTTAATTGTAAATAAATGAGTAAATGAATTAAGTTAAATGAGTTTATTAAACTAATATTCAATGATTATTCAATCAAGAATAGATATACAAAAAAATTAATAATTATTATAATAAAAAATATACATTTAGTTTAGAATTAGTTTGGATATCTAAGAATCAGTGTTTATATCATGTATAAATTAATAATTAAAAATAATTAATAATTTAAAATTATATATAGTCAGTCTTTACATTATATTATATAAATTCTTAACACCAATAATAGGACTTAATTTGTAAAATAAATTCTTAATATTAGCTAACCTATGTCCTCATTACAGATTTGCCGATTTTTATTTAATAAATTATAAATAAATAAATATTATAATAAATATAATTGTTTAAGTTATACTAAAATGTTTATACTGTATAATAACTTGTAACTCGATTCACAACACCTTCGCATATCTACCCCTTTTGTATGGATATCTGAAATACCGGAGAATTTCAGTCCGAAATCGTATCAAACTTTTGGCATTCATAGAGAGGTTGTGTTCACACGATATCTGCTTTTCATGTCTAGACTTATTCCCAATGAGTTCACTTGAGTTTGCATTTTATGCTTCTGCCGTTATTTCCAATTATATCCTTATCATTAACTTTATTCAGTAATAATAAATAATTGTGAATTATTGTAAAATGTAACCATGTTTAATTAAGCAGATTGAATACAGTATAAACATTATAATATTCAAATAAGTCACATGAATTAAAAAGTGAACAGATATACACTTATAATTTAACAAATATAGGGGATGGGGCTAAACTATTTTTTAAACCACATTATTTATATATTAATTGTGGTTAAATATTTTACAAGGAATTTAGTTAATTGAAAGTAATTCTCTTTAATTCTATAGCCTAAATGATTTGTTTTATTATGTTTGTAACTGTTCATTTATGAAATTAATATTACCTGTACTAACTATCTGTGAGCACTATTGTAACCACAATTGAAACAAACGTTATACAAAATTTATTACAAAATTTATTACAAAATATATTACAAAATTTATTACAAAATTTATTACAAAATTTATTACAAAATTTAATATAAATATCAACAATAATTTGGTTCAATTGTTGACCCGTTTTAAGAGTTTTCCGGCGATTAAGGCATACATGAAATCACCGGAGTTTATAAGTTGGCCACTGTTTGCACCGATCGCTCCGTGGGATTGCAAAAAGTAAATTTTATTAATTCTGTAAATGTTTTAATATCAATAAAATTAATGTTATTACAAATAATTCATTATTTTATATAATATCCATCACTAATACATTGATTGGACATTGTTACAAAATAAACAATTAATTGCAGATTAATTAATTTAAATAATAAGAATTTTTATATTGATAATAAATGTTGCAATGAAATAATTGTTTGCACATTATTAGATTAATAAGTTAGAATTAAATAATTAATATTGTTGATTGATAATATGATTTGTTCAGTATGATTAACATGACTTATTAAACAAATACTAATACAACAAAATCTGTATTTGAAATAATAAATTATATTTGCAAATTATTTTTAGTTTAATTTTTATAAAATGATTATATTTTTATCTATTATATAACATTACACATATCAAAGTTTAAGCATGCAGAATATTTTTAATTAAACAACATTATTTATGTTAATATGTGCCAAACCAGATTGTTTTTATTATTTTATGAGGCTAGTATGATTATTGCCGGTATATTGATTAATTTCTGTTAATTGTATTTAACCAAGTGCAGACATTAATACACCAAATATACGGTAACCAACAACTGTATGCTAAATAGCACTGTTTAATCTGCGATCACAATAAAGAGCATATTAATTATAAGTGAAAATAATTTGTTTATCACAATATCTGTTGTTAAGAAAAACTATAAGTAATATACAAAATATACGACATGTCCAACACTACTGTCCCGACAGTAGGCTATTATAAGACCCGGGGTAGGGGTCAGTCCATACGGCTTATGCTCAAGTATGCGAACGTAAAATTCACCGATAAATACTACGACAACTGTTACGGAGGTACTACTGAAGAAATGCTTAAAGGTGATTGGTACAAACAAAGATTCACCCTAGGCCTAGACTTTCCCAACGTACCATATTACATTGATGGTGCTGTAAAACTGACCCATAGTATAGCCATTATGCGACACTTGGCCCGAAAGCACGGACTGGTGGCCACCGACGAGACCGGACTCACACGACAGGATGTGTTGGAGCAACAGGTGGTGGACATTAGGGCACCGTTTGGTAACTTATTGTGCGATAAAGACTTTGAGACTGAAAAAAACAAATATATTGCCGAAACTCTGCCCCAACAGTTGGACGCGTTGTCCCGGTTTTTGGGTACCCGTCAGTGGTTTACCGGTAATCACATTAATTATGTAGATTTCTTGGCGTACGAACTGATTGATCGTTTCCGTGTCTTCAGTCCTGAGACCGTCGATAAGTACCAGAATTTGGTTCAATTGTTGACCCGTTTTGAGAGTTTACCGGCGATTAAGGCATACATGAAATCACCGGAGTTTATAAGTTGGCCATTCACGGGGCCAACCTCTCAGTGGGGTTTCAATAAATAAATTTACATTTATGCATCATTAATTTTAAATGAAATAAATAAATAGCATTAAGAAATGTTATATTCCTTGTTATTGATTAATAATTATTTACTATACAATGGAAAAAATTACACAGCATATTTATTTTATTAATTAAAAGTTTTATTGAAGTAAACACAATTTGTCTAAAATTGTACTCACAACTACTGTATGGTCTAATTATATTTAATTTAGATATAGATATTTACAAACAAGTGATATTTTACAACAACATATTTTACTTTGTTTGTTTGGGATAATAAAGGTAAAAATTACCACAAATTACATTTTATGTGTATGTTATGTCACATAACTTATATGATACATGAATTGAGTCATAAAGTTAGTGCAATTCTAGTGCACAATTGTAGTGCAATTTCAGTGTGTATACAGTGTACTTTTCATACTGCACAGTAAAGGCTATGGTTGATTAGCCGGTTTGTAGATAAGTGTGGGTAAATAGTACTTCATCAAGGACAGCCACCACTTTGTATATTGCAGTGTTAACAACAGTTATCATTAATACGAATATTTACTGTAGACTACGTGAGAATTTTATTTGTAAAGTATATAAATACCAGTGTCTCCTTTAGTAAAAACATAACTTAATAATAAGTTTCTTATTAACTATAACAGTGTTATTAATAAGAGTGATATACAAAACATATACAACATGTCCGACACAACTGTTCCCACATTAGGCTACTTTAAGGTCCGGGGTTTGGCTCAACCCATACGACTGTTGCTGAAGTATGCGGGCGTGAAATTCACCGACAAATACTATAGCATGGGATCCACTTCTGAAGAGGCAATTAAGGAGGACTGGGCTAATAAGAAATTGACCCTGGGCCTTGACTTTCCCAATAGACCGTATTATATCGATGGATCAGTCAAACTGACTCAGAGCACAGCCATTATGCGACACTTGGCCCGAAAGCACGGACTGGTGGCCACCGACGAGACCGGACTCACACGACAGGACGTGTTTGAGCAACAGTTGGCGGACATCAAGAGTGGTTACATTAAAGTAATGCACAGCAAAGACGTCGAGACTGAAAAAGTCAAATACACCGCCGAAACACTGCCCCAACAGTTGGACAGTTTGTCCCGGTTTTTGGGTACCCGTTATTGGTTTACCGGTAATCACATTAATTATGTAGACTTCTTGGCGTATGAAATACTCTTTCGTTTCCGACAACTGAGCGCCGAAGCCGTTGATAAGCACCAGAATTTGGTTCAATTGTATAACCGTTTTGAAAGTTTGCCGGCGATTAAGGCATATATGAGTTCATCGGAGTATATAAATTAGATCATCTATGCCTCTTTATATGGTTTCTCAATGTAACTTTATACTTTATGATTTAATACTTTAATAAATTAAGCAAAATTATTTGATATTGTTAATTAATTATTAATTTATGACATTTAAAAATATTGTTGATTATAAACTACAGATATAAACTATAGATAACATTATATACAAACACACAAAATAAGTTATGTTCGATAGTAGGCTATTATAAAATATTAATGATAAATTATTTAAGAAATATTTGCTAAAAATTTGTTTAATTAATTATAAATAATTCTAATTATAAATAAATAATTCTTTATATACAATATTCAATATTATTCTGTTATATAATTATATTATAAACACTACAGTATATACAGTATAACATGAAGTACTTTATATAACATACCGTACTATATATAACATACTCTACTGTGTATTCTGTGTGTTATATAGTATAAAAGAGCCCAAAACTATAGCAGTTATATAACATGTTTTAATACAAATTTACTTGTGCTGTAATTTTGCAACCATATTGAAAAGATTGTCTGTTGTAAATTACATAAACTTACTTGTGTTTTGTTGTGCTTTACCCCTAATCAATGCAAGGGTTAAATAAATAACAATTGTTTTCTTATAAGTAAAAAACAAGTATTTACTTGTAGTGAAAAATAATTCTAAATAATTAAATATATTATATACTGTACAACATGTCGGACACACCGGTGCCAACACTAGGCTATTTTAAAGTCCGGGGTTTGGCTCAACCCATACGACTGTTGCTGAAGTATGCGGGCGTGAAGTTTACCGACAAATACTATAGCATGGGATCCACATCTGAAGAAGCAATTAAGGAGGACTGGGCTAATAAGAAATTGACCCTGGGCCTGGACTTTCCCAATAGACCATATTACATTGATGATACGGTCAAACTATCCCAGAGCACAGCCATTATGCGACACTTGGCCCGAAAGCACGGACTGATGGCCACCGACGAGACCGGACTCGTACGCCAGGATGTGTTGGAGCAACAGTTGATGGATATCAAGAGTGGTTACTTTAGAGCAATGAAAAGCAAAGACGACGAGACTGAAAGAGTCGGTAATTATCTGCCCCAACATTTGAACGGTTTGTCCCGGTTTTTGGGTACCCGTCAGTGGTTTACCGGTAATACCATTACTTATGTAGACTTCTTGGCGTACGAAATACTCTTTCGTTTCCGACACCTGAGCCCCGAAACCGTCAATAAGTACCAGAATTTGGTTCAATATATGACTCGTTTTGAGACTTTACCGGCGATTAAGGCATACATGAATTCACCGGAGTATATAAATTAGATCATCAATATCTCCCTATGGAGTTTCTAAATGTATTTTTATATTTTATGATTTACTATTTTAATAAATAAATTAAAATTATTCTAAATTGTTTTTATTTATTAATTAATGACATTTGAAATATTATTGATTCTAATAAATAATGACTTCAGACATTACTAGACATTAAGAATTTACTGACTATTCTCTCAATTATATAATTGGTGCAAAAAATAGTGTTCAATCTTGTTAAGGTATCTATTTATTAATTATTTGTAGGACATTTATAGCATGTAATATAAAATGTCTTATATTAATACCGATATGGTAATTTAATAAGTATTAAATATTTACAACTAATAATTTCTCTTTTACTTAAACACTTAAATAAAATTTTCAATCACTCAGGTATATTATATAACGTAGACAAAACTTTAATGAATTGAAAATGTAAATCATATTATGTTACTAACTGTAATATAAAAAACAATAATGTAATAAGTATAATTTATTATTGATAAAGTTCAAGTACAAGTTCAGGGCTTAATTATCAAAGTAATTTTCAAGGGCTGATAATGCGGAAAACATATTATATTTATGACATATACAGAATATACAATAATTATAATTTACACTTTTATTATGCTGAATTGAGAGTATATAAATAGCTGGACATCTAATAGTAAAAACATAATTTAATTATAAATGAAAAATAAATTTTATGTTCATTACTACAGCGATTGATAAAAGTTATAAATCACACAACATAGATTTATTTAAAAAATCTGGGGTTTTAAAAAATAAATAAATACAATTTATTCTATTATTTAAATAATAATTTAATTAAATATGATGTAAATTAAATGATACAAACAACAAGGTATTAATAAACACATACTTTACAAATTATGTTTTATAACTATATATTATTAATTTACAAACAATTTATTGAATAATTTAAATTTAATAACAGAATTTAAATAAATATACAAGTAAATACAGAAATACAAGTTACTTTATTTCTATAAAACTACCAAGTTGGAAAAACAAGCATTTGTTTAAAGTTATTTTAAAGAGTAGACAATTCGCCTTTATTAATGTATTTTATTAATTAATATTAATAAATTAAAGTTTGAATTTAGTGACATGTTTCTATTATTAATTTTATATAGTATGCTTGTATCAAAATAAATTCTTATCACACAATACAAATGAAATAGCACTTTATAAATTACTTCATAGATTTTATTATTAACATAAATAGAATTTAGTACAATTTTAGTTCATTATTTATACAATTTATCTCATACTACTTCGGAATTACTAATTCCACTTTTGAATAAACATATAAAATGTACTAAATATTTTGACGTTTAATGTACTTAATAATTGTTTGTAATAATTTGTTTAAAAAATACTGTAAATTGTACTAAAATTGCAAATTATACTAATTTTATTAATATATAATGTAAAAATAGATTAAGCAAAATTATTTTACAAAATTGAATTAAAAAACAACCAATATCAATTATCATAAGGGGGTAAACCGAGTGATTCGGGCCGGAAATCATCAAACGTTTTGCAAATAACAGTAATCTTCTCAGCAATTGTATCAAATGAGCAGTACTTTTGGTCGTTAATCAACAATGTCTGCATCCCTGACTGCACGGCACCTGTGATACCGGTGAGGGAGTCCTCCACTATCAACACATTATCAATGGATTTCGGAGGTATCGCAAAACGTTTGGCGCAAATGTGATACACATGTGGGTCCGGCTTATTGACCGTCACGTCCGGGTCGTCACCGCCGGCCACACAGTGACTGAAATATAGCCCGTCGTCCAGAAACGGCTTCATTATCGACCTATAGTGGGCCACATCGCGAGCTTTTCTACCCGTGGCTATAGCCATGTGTACGCCGTGTCGGTGCAGGTGTTTCACCAACCGCTCGGCACCGGGTGTTAGTGCGAATTGTGTTGACCCCACAAACCGTGTTAAAAAGTCGTGGTATAGTTGTTTGAGATCGGTTTCGTTTAGTACCAAGTTCAGCGAATGTAGCAACTTATTTATAAACTGTGCCATGTCGGTCACGTTTGGTACGTCAGCTAGATGATTTTAGTATAGTATAGGATTTAACAATTATTAATTTTTTTTTAATAATCAACATGATTTATTTTATCTTACCTTCAATTTCGATGGGCAACACTTTTCCGTGACTTTTAGCATAATCTCTGATGATATCCAACAATATTTGAGGTGAATTAATGAGAGTTCCGTCCAAATCAAACAATACGTGTGTTATATTGGATGCCATTTAGTAAACTACTAGTATATCTAATTTAATTGTGTATCCAATTTAACTAGTATTTAATAAAACTGTTTATAATGTAATTCACGATTGTAATAATAATGGTGAAATGAAACTGTATTTACTTTATATACTGACACTATTGTAAAACTTGTACTGGACACGTTGGTACTAAAATAACATAGTGACCTTGGCAAAACACCCATTCATTATATTGTTGTTATCCTGGCAAATGCAATGTACGCATGTGTATATTTGTCTCATTGAATTTTAATGTTACCCATTATTGCCTATTCATAATTTCCAACAATTTTATAAGAATATTCCTATTAAAATATAATTAATTTGTATATATTTATTTACAATAAGCATAGCATATAAGTTAATACAAAACAATGAAATAAATGTGTACGGAATATTCATTAATGTTAATTGATGTAAATTACATGTAATGTTACTAATGTACACATTGTTCTAATTTGAAGAAATAAGATTTTATTATTGCAAATAAAACATAAGTTAGAAGTTTAATGCATTTTTTTATGTAAGTTAGTTAGTTTGTAACACAATTGTATTTTTAAATTACTTGAGCTATAAAATAAATATGATATACCATTATCATTATCATAACTGTAAATTATCATTATTGTTATTATGACTAGTTATTAACTACATACAGTATATACCTAAATACCCAGATATATCATGTATCAAATCCAGTTGTGTTTGACCTTCTAATTCCCGTCGGGTAAGTATTGGTCACAAGTTGCGAAAAATAAAAAGTAATACAATTCGAGGCTTAATTTCTCAGCCATAAGTTGAATTGTCATATAATGCACAAATCTTATATATTTTATATATCTTATATATCTTATCAATTTAAAACACTCAAGATTTTATTAAGAAATTTTTAAAAATTTGACATTTTTTGTTAGCTCTAACATACTGTAGAATTCTATCGAGAAATATTGCCGAAATAGGATGACAACCCTGTATATACTGTACACATTGTTCTAATTTAAAGTAATAAATGTATATATGATTGCAAATAAAATATACATTTAAGTTTAATGCATCTTTTAATTTAACTTAGTTAGTTACATTATGCTATTTTTAGATTAAATGAGCTAAACATACATATTATCATATCGCAACAAAATATTATTATCATTATTTTAATGATAAGTACTTATGGATAAAAGAGCGTTCAAAAAAGTTCTTATGCCCCAAAATTTTAAAACTAATTAAGATAATTTGATTCTGTGTTCAGATTTTAGGAACATTAACCCATGTCTACAGTACATATTCTACAAAATTCATCATGTAGAATTTATAGAATCTATAGAATCTGCAAACAGAATCAAATTATTTTGATTACTTTTAAAGTTATGGAGCATAGGAACATTTTTCTAAACGCCTTGTTTGTAGCACTGTTTTTATTTCGTGATAGCCGTTTATTAGCCTTTTGCACGAATTTTTTAAACACATTACTATCATTGTTAATTTGTAATCTAATTTGGACAATTTATTTTCTAATGTATAACATATACCACAAATTATATTACACATTACATGCTATAAAGTTGTCAACAACTAGAGTATATAAAGAACAGCGAATTGTATAATAAAAACATAACTGAATTATAAGTGAACATAAGTAAACTGTTTATTGATTACTGTGATTAATAAAAGTTATACCTAATATACAAACTCGTATAAAATGTCCGATACAACTGTCCCCACATTAGGCTATTTTAATACCCGGGCTTTGGCTCAACCCATACGACTGCTGTTGAAGTATAAGGGCGTGAATTTCACCGACAAATACTACGGCAAACCAGACGCAAACACTATGGAGACGTTTAAAGGTAACTGGTTTGATGTGAAATTCACCCTGGGCTTTGACTTTCCCAACGTGCCATATTACATTGATGGTTCCACGAAACTAACCCAGAGTAATGCTATTTTGCGACACTTGGGCCGAAAGCACGGACTGGTGGCCACCGACGAGACCGGACTCGAGCGCCAGGATATGGTGGAGCAACAGTTGGTCGACATTAGAAATGGGTTTTTTGGCGTAGTAGTAGCGCCTGACTTTGAAACTAAAAAAGTCATATATATCGCCGAAACACTGACCCAACAATTGGACGCTTTGTCCCGGTTTTTGGGTACCCGTCAGTGGTTTACCGGTAATCACATTAATTATGTAGACTTCTTGGCGTATGAACTGCTCGATTGGTTCCGTCTCTTCAGTCCTGAGACCGTCGATAAGTACCAGAATTTGGTTCAATTGTTGACCCGTTTTGAGAGTTTGCCGGCGATTAAGGCATACATGAAATCATCAGAATTTATAAGTTGGCCACTGTTTGCGCCGATCGCTAACTGGGGTTTCAAAAAGTAAATTATAATGCATTTACGCCTCGATTTTGGCAGAATACGATTTTAGCATACAGCTTTGTTAGCACTACCATGTCATATTAGTACTGTCACTGCACCCGATTTTATGTAGAATTCAATTTTAGCACATCTTTGTCACACCACCAATGACATGCTAAATTCGTGGCGTAACTGTATTTAATTATTATAACCCTCTCTAAAATTGTAACCAAAATTAGATTATAAAATTTTAGAATTAAAGCTGTAGATTTACACTTGAACAAATTGTTGACCTATTGTTAATCAGGTTAAATCAGTGATAAACATGTTAATGACATTTACATACGTATATAATCACAAAATATTGTTATTTTATTTTGTTTCAATAAAATGTTTTATTTTTTGTCAAAAATATTTAATTTATTCTAAATCTTCTCAAAAATATTATTTTTAAATAAATGTCTGAATTTTAATAAATTTAATGTTAAAAAGTTAATTTACTTCATTTATTGCCTTTGCATAATTTTTATTAACAATATCAGATTATAACAATCTTATTAGATAAATGTAAACAAAAAGGTTTTTAATTAAGATCAACCAAGAATTTTATTATTACGGTAATAAAAATAGGACAATAATTTTAATTAATCTAGATCAAATAAACCAAGTTATTCTAGAGCAAACTTAAGCCTTTGAATCAGAAATAGTCTATTCTATACAAGTGTGTCACACAATTCTATATACAATATTTAATATATTCTGTTATATAATTATATAATACACTAAACAGTAAATACAGTTTATACAGTATAACATACAGTTCTTTACATAACATACAGTACTTTATATAACATACAGTACTATATACGTATAATACACGTACTCTTATACTGTATATTGTATGTTATATAATACTATAAAAGGACCAAAACTATGGCAGTTATATACCATGTTTTGATACATGTTTAACTGAGCTATAATTTTACACCCATATTGAATATATTGTCTGTTGTATATTACTGTACCTAGTTGTGTTTTGTTGTGCTTTACCCCTAATCAATGCAAGGGTTGAATAAATAACAATTGAATGAGGGGCATGGAAAACCAGCTATTTTGTATACTTACTGTATACAAAATAGCTGGTTTTCCATGCCCCTCATTCAATTGTTTTCTTATAAGTAAAATAAGTGTATTTACTTGTAGTGAAAAATAATTTTCAATAATTAAATATATTATATACTGTACAACATGTCGGACACATCGGTGCCAACACTAGGCTATTACGAGATCCGTGGTTACGCTCAACCCATACGACTAGTGCTGAAGTATGCGGGCGTGAAATTCACCGACAAATATCATGAAAATGCGGACACAACTAAACTGGACGAATATATGGCCCCGTGGTTTAAGGTTAAATTCACCCTGGGCCTCGACTTTCCCAACGTTCCCTACTATATGGAGGGCGCTGTGAAAATAACCCAAAGCAATGCCATTATGCGATATTTGGCCCGAAAGCACGGACTGGTGGCCACCGACGAGACCGGACTCGTACGACAGGATGTGTTGGAGCAACAGTTGATGGATATTAGCAATGGGTTTACCTATGGGTTAATGATGAGCAAAGTGTACGACACAGAGAAAGTCAAATACTTGGCCGAAACACTGCCCCAACAGTTGGACGAGTTGTCCCGGTTTTTGGGTACCCGTCAGTGGTTTACCGGTAATCACATTAATTATGTAGACTTCGTGGCGTATGAGCTCTTGGATTGGCTCCGCCTCTTCAGTCCCGAGACCGTCGATAAGTACCGGAATTTGGTTGAATTCTTGACCCGTTTTGAGAGTTTACCGGCGATTAAGGCATACATGAAATCACCGGAGTTTATAAGTTGGCCATTATTTGCACCATGGGGGGCTCCATTTGGTTGTAAAAAGTAAATATAAACATCTTATATAATTACAAGGTTACAATCTTGTATAAATTGTATTGTATTTAATTGTACTGTTTTGTTTGTATTATATATAAAATTAAAATTCAATGTTAATAAAAATACAAAATGCATTTAACGTCTAAAACAAAACTTATAAAGTTGCCGTATTATAAAAAGTGTTTTAGTAATTGTTATAATATCATAGAGATATTCAAAAATTATTTTACATTATTTAAGCAACCAAAATCAAGTGTATATTCAGAAATAATTATTTATTTATTCATGCACAATTAAATAAATTGTTAAAGCATTTATCTGAAAAACGTTAAAATGAAAAATTATTCTGTAATAATTTATAAGAAAAATAATTATCATACATGTACTACAATTTTTAGATTTTGCCTACCTGCATGCAGAGAATAACGCATAGAATAATTCTATTAGAATAGTCAAATAAAACATTTAAAAAAAATTATGTACAATTAAATATGTTTACAAAATATAATGAAATTTTTATTATATTTTCAATTACATTCAGTTCATAAATTTTTTAAATAATTTCATATTTTATGTTTAATTTGATTTATAAATTTTGAATTGTGATGCTGTGTATGTATTTAGGCTCAAATTAATATGTATAACTAAACATGAATTTACCTGTGGTTATAAATTAAGTATTATTAACTTGTTTATTTATTTGTATCAATAAATATATTTGCAATACTGTATGAATTTATTAGTTTCAATACTTATTTCCGTGTATTACATTAAGGTTAGTTTGTATACAAAAATGACATCAAATTTGTTATTCGCACTTTTTATTTTAATAATTAATTTGACATTGAATTTATCACTTTCAGACTAGCGATGGCCGATTAAGTACTGTACTATAACCCTATTGGATATGTTTAAAAGTCTAGTATGTTTATGGGTTTGTAATTTATTATAGACTAATTATATTAAATTATAGATAATTATCAAGGACAGAATACGAGTTATACATATACTGTTACCAACAACTTTACAATTGTATTAATAACACGTTATGCTATGATTTTCTGGTTATATAAATACCAGCTCATCTAATATTGAAGCACATTGTATAACTACAGTTGTGTAAGTACTGTATAACTGTGATTTATACAAGTATATTTTATAAACAAATATATACAACATGTCCAACACATCGGTTCCAACATTAGGTTATTATAAAGTCCGGGGTTTGGCTCAACCCATACGACTGTTGCTGAAGTATAAGGGCGTGAATTTCACCGACAAATACTACGGCACGGGTGATGCCAAAAATTTGGATGAGTTTAGAGCTGAATGGGTTAAAGTGAAATTCAACCTGGGCCTTGACTTTCCCAATCTACCTCATTACATTGATGGATCATTAAAAGTGACCCAAAGCACAGCCATTATGCGACACTTGGCCCGAAAGCACGGACTGGTGGCCACCGACGAGACCGGACTCGTACGCCAGGATGTGGTGGAGCAACAGTTGGCGGACATTAAAAATGGTTTTATAATGGGTATATTGTTGGCCAAAGACTTTGAGACCGAAAAAGTCAAATTCATTGCCGAAACACTGCCCCAACAGTTGGACGCGTTGTCCCGGTTTTTGGGTACCCGTCAGTGGTTTACCGGTAATCACATTAATTATGTAGACTTCATGGCGTATGAGCTCTTGGATTGGTTCCGACTCTTTAGCCCCGAAACCGTCGATAAGTACCAGAATTTGGTTCAATTGTTGACCCGTTTTGAGAGTTTACCGGCGATTAAGGCATACATGAAATCACCGGAGTTTATAAGTTGGCCATTGTTTGGGCCGATCGCTCCGTGGGGGTACAAAAAGTAATTTTTATTTTTGATTTAATTCATTAATAAATAAAATTAAAATTTCGACAACATTTTACACTAATTTAAATATTGTAAACTTTTTCATAAAATTTTTATTAAAATAATGTTATTTTGAATTTATTTTTAAACAAAACTATATTAAATTTTATTAAAAATAAATCATTTATTATTATTATAAAAGTGATTTTAATTAATAGGATTTATTAATTGTAACTTATAAATTATAAAATATAAGGAACTTTATTATATAAAAGAACTACAAACTTACAATATTTTAATATCTTTATCAATAAAAAGCTTAATTGTGTATATAAAAATAAATTGAAAATAATTTGATCATCATATAATCACAATATTTGCTCGTTTATAAATTAAAATATACTTTCAAATTAAAAGCACAGATTAATATTTAATTTTTAGTGAGTTATAACTTATAATAGAATTTAAGTGTATATTTAGTGCACATTCTTATGGGATGTAATAAAATGTAGTGAAATATCTGTCAACTTATTAATCAATCAATAAGTGTTAATATTATTGCAAGTTAAATTTGAGTATAAATTAAGTGCACGTTTTTTATAACCTTTTCTATTTTGTTATAAGTTCTTTATGGAGTTACATAATTGATCTAGATTAAGTAATGTACAAACGTCCATTACAATGAAAAGTAGCAACTGCTATACACACTAGTGTTAGACATTTAAGTGCTAATACTGTAAGTTATTAGTAATAAGTTATTACTACCGGTAATAACAGATTGGACAAGTTTAATATATTACCTGTATGTAGATTCTACATTGTAGAATGTTTGTTAGCTTTTTAGCAATTGTAATTATAGTATATGTTAGATAAACTAAATCAAAGCAAAGCCATTATGCTGTTACGATTCTCGTAAATTTTTATAATGAATATTCTTATTTATTCTAAATTACTATTAATTGTTATTATATTTATTATTTAAGTTAAAAGTATCATGTTTATTATTCATTATACAGCAGTATTCTTATACAGTAGTAGTTTTTTATATACCTATTTGTGGAACTCATTTGCACTCATTACGT
>CAJPIZ010001202.1:0-17907 GCA_905368565.1 Medioppia subpectinata | reverse complement strand
TTTTTCTCTGCGTTTCTCATAGATTTGTAAAGTGATTGAATTTGACTACATTTGAGAAATTGATACATTTAATGATTTGAAATATTCACACAATTGTAAGATTTTGATTAAAACCAATGAAGAGTAGAGTAGAACCTACTATTATAAAGTAATATTAATAAACTTTATTTTATTGATCACATTTTAAATACAAGATTTTAAATTTTATTTAATAGTTTGAATACTAATTACAATTATNAATCTCAACTTTATCGCGCACGCAAAGCACGCGATACTCAAAGCGACGCGAGTATTCAAAAACTTGTGCAAGTTTGTAAGGCCGACGTGGGGAGTACACCCGGAAAACGTAACGATTATTTACAGACAAGTCATCGAACCAATAATAACATACGCAGCAGGAGTCTGGGGCGCGTCAGCTGAGCGCACCAGCGTCAAGTCTGCTTTGCGTTCATTTCAAAGATCATTTGCTATACGAGCGATCAGAGGCTTTCACACAATATCAGCCGTCTCTGCTTTGGCAATCGCTCAGTTCACACCACTGCATCTGAAAATACGTGAAGTATACCAAATAGAAGAAGTTAAACGCACCCGCGTCTGCCCAACCATTCCTGACGACGTGACACTCGAAGTTCGCGTCAAACCTGAAGACAAACTGCACCCATCGGAACGACAAACATTCCATCATAAAGAAGTATTGACGCAGGAACAGGCCGACGCGATCTCGTCTGAAACAAACATCTTTACTGATGGCAGTAAACTAGACACAGGTCAAGTCGGTGCGTCATGCGTCATATATCTGCCATCTGGACGTGTAGTCAAACGCAAACGCAAACTAAACAACAATTGTTCGGTATTTCAAGCCGAACTCTATGCTCTAAATGACGCACTAATATGGGCGGACGCAAACCTCACCACTGATGTAACCATATATTCAGACAGTCAATCAGCAATCAAAGCAATAGAAAATTCTGCCAACTGCCACCCCATTGTTACATCAATTCAATCACTCATTCACTCAATCATTGAACGCAAAAATATTGTGTTCGCATGGGTTAAAGCCCACGTCGGCATCATCGGAAACGAAGAAGCTGATGCGAACGCAAAATCTGCTGCCACCCAACACACGAGCATAGCGTACAATGCGTTTCCGTTGTGCGTCGCCAAACACATCATCAAACAACAGATATGGGATGAATGGGCAGCTGAATATCAAGACGCGACACAAGGATCGGTGACGCGAATGTGGTTACCATCGCTCGAAGACGTCAAAAAGTTCATCGCTATATCCGGGGTTTCATTTGAAATGACGCAAGTCTTGACCGGTCATGGCTTTAATAAAGTCAACCTCAATCGATTCAAAATAACAACCGACGTGGTCTGTCCATGCGACGGACGCACCAACCAAACAATCGATCACTTATTGAAAGATTGCGCGAGATATGCATTGCAACGCAATAAATACTCGACGCAATTGTCACAATACAACCAATATGATTTATTTAATTTTGCGTCACTGGACGCAACTGCTATACAACTCCTCAACGAATATGTAAAGGAGATCATCTCATCATTAAAAGCTTTCAACGCATAATAGACTAACACTAAGAGCAGACGCGCGTATCCATTCGCGTGCGTCATAAATCAACACAATTATTATATTCATTTAACCGTAACACTTATTGTATTTTATTGTTTACCATTTATAATTGAATTATTTTTATTTTGTATATTCGCGTCAATCGACGCAATAATCACTGTCCTTTAATTTTGTCCGTTATATATTTAATGCAATTGTATTACCATTTAATTATCATTCATTTATTTTATCTTATACGCGTCAATCGACGCAAAAATCATATTTATAACCATTAATTTATATTATTTTATTATTATTTACGCGTCATATGACGCAATATAACATTGTATTAAATGCGGTAATTTTGAATAAATAATTTATGCAAAGGAAAAAAAACCTAACCTAACCTAACCTAACCTAGGTGGTGGTGACCACAATATTATTTCTAGCAGAAGAAGAAGAGGAAGAATTCAAACTCAAATATATATTTAGCGAATTGAGGCTTTTATTTCAGATTTATAATTTATTTTTGCAAAAATTGGTTACAATATTTGTTACATTATATTTTTATATAAATTTTAAACAATGTATACTTTTAAAAACATGATTATCACATAATTTGTGGCACATTTTGACTTATATTTGGTCTATCGGGATAGATTGGTACTCGAGGCGTGGGAACCACTGCTGATACCACTGCTAACGGTTACCGTCTCGTCATTATATGGGAGACATTGATTGGGTGAAGACGTCGGACACATCTTAAATAGTGGTGCCGTTTGTAGTATGACTTGGATTGCGTCGATTCGCGCCAATTCTTGCAATTTGTTGACCAAAAGTTTGATTGTGTTGTTTGGCTCACGAATGCACTCATCGATGAGTCGGGCGGTGGGACTGAGTTGTGGACCGGTATGAGAGCCCGGATCTAATTTAGGCAACTTATCAGTCATGCCTAAGAGTATACCAAACAAACACCAGTCACGGCCTATGGCTTCGGGCGGGTCTAACACTGCACACAGTCTTTGCTTCGTTAGGAGCGACAGATTGGATGAGTGAAGACTCGTTACAAGAGTGGGTCCGCCGGCATAGCCTTCACACCACTTGAATGGAGTCGATGTGACCGGCGATGACATCAACGAACTTATTGATGGAATGGACGTAAATTTGGCGCTTCTTCTGATGGCATTCAAGTCATTGATTCCAAATGAGATAATATCACTAATTCTTTCTTCGACTGTCGAGTCATTACTTTTGATGGTTTGGTCAACAGATTGTTCATCGCATGAAAGCAATGCTTCAATGATTGAATGCGAAGAATAATACGATATATTAGGTTTGTGTTGAGACATGTGTTTTGGCGATAAGTAATGTCTTTGCAAAACAAGACCACAACATATCTGTCCAATAGTTGTGTCGATAATATTGAGAATGTCTTCCATGAAGAGAAAGCATTCATTTGTCATATGTTTGGTTCCGCGAACTTTCAGTTCAATGCATTCATTCATTGCATTACAGGTTAGGATGGCTTCAATTGGACCCACACTTAGCGTCGAGTGTTTGAACCAATTGTTTAACTCATAGACTGAATATTCTGGATGTGATTTCACTGCTATTCTCAATGAGATTTGAATGCGAGAAAAGACAGTGATTAGGATGTGATCGCCGGGAACTTTGTCTTCACATCCAATGCCTACTCCACAGTAGACCATATCATGCATATCATGCTCTCCAGTGTTGTCCTCTGAGATCCAATTTTGACAATCATTTGGTGACTGGTGTTGAAGGGATGGGAACTCATAAGCAATGTCTCCCTCGTGATCGCATTGAACGCATAGACCCATGGCTTCCAACACCTGAAGTAAGTCGAGTGCATCCGTTTCGGGAAACTCGAGCTGAATATCATCGACAGAATAGATTCCTGTCGTACGACTCGCAGACATGTTGTCATCACTTAACAGATGACCGATTATGTCAACTGTAAGCCAACGCGGACTTAAAACAATCAATTCCTGACTATTCTCTGTTCTGCACAACAGATGCAGTACTTCTCCCATTGTTTGCAATTGTAGTAACAGTTGTTTGAAGTGCTCATCGCTGGCCAAT
This sequence comes from Medioppia subpectinata, assembly GCA_905368565.1. Taxonomy (NCBI): domain Eukaryota; kingdom Metazoa; phylum Arthropoda; class Arachnida; order Sarcoptiformes; family Oppiidae; genus Medioppia; species Medioppia subpectinata. The sequence continues at coordinate 14,228 of CAJPIZ010001202.1, read as the reverse complement.
GGATTGATTTGTGATCTTATAATCTCTTTGAATTGATTCAATGAAAGCACAGGAAAAGTGACCGAAGCTTTGCGGCACACGTTTAAGAAAGAGATGACAGCCTCTAAAAAAGCGGTCGAATGCGGTATTGTCTGTAAAACTTGACATTTCATTGAATTTAAATACTGTTTCAATTGTTTCATTGCTGCCGAACCGACAGCATTGGCGTCCATCACAAACATGTGGTCGTGTATATCGAAGATATTGTTGAATGCATTACTTATAGTCATCATTACATGTCTTATATTTGTATTGATGTCTTCAGATAAGGTGTTGACCAGATCTGCGTGAGTGGCGATAATTATCACTTTGAGTGGTTTATTACTTTTGCCACAAATAGTCAACGGTTCCAACACTGGTGTTCGACTTTGAAGAAAATACAACCAAAACATAATACTTTGTATTTGAATCTCAATTGGATCGCAAAGCCTGAAGACAATTGCGTTCAAACAGTTTGTATCGCCAATGAAATGATCATATATTTGTTTGAAGCGCTCGTTTCCACTAAATTCCCAAATACTGATATCTCCGACACCAGAAATGGTCAACTGTTGGCAATCAATGCCAAGCGTACTATTTGTACACTTATCACGGCTTTGGTTAACACAGGTGTTCATCGACTCTGACTGAGCATTGCTTGACGTCGAAGACTCGACACAACAATTGGGTGACATTTTATCACATCTTTTATGATGAGAATTATTGAGTGATTTAGACGATCGCCGAAACCAACTGCTAAAGTAACCGCATTTGAACGACTCAATCAAAGTAGTCTTTCCCGAACCCGAATCTCCCATTATTTTAAGCTTAAAGCGTCCGATCTGTTGATTATTAGGCACTAATTGTGAAATGTATTCTTCTTTGGTCTCTTCATTGCTTAATCTCGTCAACAGATCTGCGATTTCGTTGTGATTTTGAGCGATGGCACAAATTTGTGGCATAATTAACATCTGATCCATACTCTCCCTATTCTTCGTGTCAACAATACTTCCGGCCAAACAAAGACACCTCACTATCTCGATGTGTCCGTTCTTTGCAGCTAAATATTAATCACTCATTAATTACAATCTTATCGATCGACTTATATATGACTTGATATATACCTAAATGTAAAGGATATAAGCCTTGTTTATTGGGCGCATTCACATTACAGCCTAATGAACATAATGTATGACACGTTTGAAACAAATTAAATCGTGAGGCGTAATGGATAGGTCTCTCTCCGCGATCATCAATGGCCTCGATGTCAGCGCCGGCGCGTAGAAGTAGTGCCGCCGCCGACACGTGTTGGCGTTTTAATGACAAATGCAAAGGAGTGTAACAGTGCTGTCAATACCAGTCAATTCTGTGATTAATCATTATTTCATCACTCATTCAATGCAAACCTTATTTCTGACATCAGTTCGGGCGCCGGCATCGAGTAGACAGCGAACACATTCAGTGTGGCCTCGGGCTGAAGCCACATGAAGGGCAGTCTCTCCCTCCTATACCCGAACAAAACTAGCAGTTATTTCATAACTCCTACATATATTCATGTATTTATGTGTTAAGACCTTATTTTTGACGTCGGTTTGAGCGTTCACTTCACCCAATATATGTACAATTTTCGGGAACCCATGCCATACGGCTATTAACATCGCTGTCTCGCCGTGCTATCGATGTAATCATATTATTCACTCATATTATAACAGCACTTATGTTAGGACAATACCTCATCGATTGCATTAACATTGGCTCCACATTTGCACAACTGTTCAATGGCTTCGACGTGTCCATAACGTGCGGCCACGTGTAACGGTGTCTCCAAATTCTGTCAATAATACAATCGTTGTATTCATTGTATAACTTATAACTATGTATCAATACTTTGTTAGTTTGGTTCACATTCGCCACATTATCGTAGAAATAACGAATTATTGGTGAGTGATTTTGTCGACCAGCCCAATGGATTATAGAGTCACCTCGCTATTTAGCATACCATTTATTAACATTATTGTTATCGTCATTGTTATTAATTAATTTATAAGACTTACCTCATCGGTTAAGGTAATATCAGCTCCTTTACTATGTAAAAATCGTAAAATGTCCAAATATCCCAAACCAGAACAATAGTGCAAAAGAGACTCTCCGTGCTATTCGTTTATAAGAAAAACATGTTAATCCATTATTTAACAATATTAATTGCAATTATTCTATTTTGTATCACTTTCAACACCAGTACAATAAAATATACATATAATGGTATAATATCTAAGTATACAACTTTTTATATTGATTGTTAAATAAGTTTGGATTTTATAATAATTTGGACATGAATAATTGGACAAACCCGATTAGATTGATTGGCATCGATGTTGGAGCTAATGGTAAAAAGTTCTTCAATAGCATTAAGGTTGCCGTCTTCTACCGCTCCAAACAGCGCCGCCGACACAAAGTTTTCGTCATTCTATTGATACGTATTTTTACAAATTATAATCACATTATATAATCGACTCAATATTAAGCCCATTTTAACCATCATATTCTCTAACAATGTAAGTAATCTAACAATGTTAACTCGTAAGTATACAATAATTATGATTAGACACTTAATAAAATAAAATACAACAATTTAATAATAATTCAAGCGTACAGTGAATTAATGGTAATTACAAATTATAAAAACTTAAAAAGCTATTTATAAAATTTAATCTAAAATATATTGATTATTTGATTGTAAATCCATTTTAGAAATAATGTAAGAGACAATTCACTTTTGGCACTAAAATCTTGAGGTAGTAATTGAAAGTGACTGTCATTGTAATCGTAATCATAGTTTTGTTGATATTGATTCATGTAATGATTGTGAGAATTGTGAGCATTTGTCACAATTGGATTGAAACCTTGATTGAAATATACGTTTGCATTGTTATCATTATAGCCATTATAGCCATTATAGCCATTATATCCATTATAGCTATTATAGCCATTATAGCCATTATAGCCATTATAGCCATATCCATACGGATTAGGACGAGGTCTGAGACCAAATAGAGCCGAAACTAATTTGATGAGAATCTTGAGTTTGTAAATGAGAAACTTGAGAAATGCTATCTTCATCTCTCCTTTTGCTTTCCACAACTCTTGCATTGTATACAAACTTAGAGTTCTTTCATTTGATCCATCGGTTGTCTCTTTTATAACATTATTTGATAGTTTGTCAATAATTGGTACACAATTAACGTTTGAAACACGACTCAGTAATTTTAGTAATACAATGCCTGTTATTACTATCAATTTAATCAACATTTTTAAATATTTAACATAACAACTAATATTTAAATTTATAATCAAATTATGTTTGCGATTACAATTATCACGTTTTTTATAAACTACTAATTAAAATACAGTATAATATTTATTTGCCAAATTTATATAGTATACTTATGTGATTTGTAAATATTATTATTACAGATGATAATTAAGTCACATTTCACATCAAATAACTTATTTTTAAAAAAAGTGTTAAATAGTTTGTCTCAAGTTGTGATGAGCTCTGATCATTATCTTATCTTATATATTGATATATATTATAATATTACTGATTCATTGGTGTTTAAATTGTTAACAAACATTAGTAATTTAAAATAACATCAATATTTTTGATAATCTTATCAATGTTTGTATGATTAAAGGCAAATGAATTTGAATTTAGTTATAAACCCATTCACTATTAGTATAATATATATAATATCTTTATAGAATTTATTTAGAAATAAACTTTTGAAAGCTTTTACATTGACCATGTCGGCTTGACCAACTATTGGTAAATTGCGATCTCAGTCAACACAATGTTCTTTAATTGTGATGCAAGTGATGGACGCGATGTCCTTTGGGACACATACACCACATTTCTAAACACCTCTTATTATAATTCGAGAGCATTGTTGTTGAGTGAGATCAGTATAATCAGGTATGAATCAGTCAACACTTAAACACCTATTACTACTATTTCCAAAATTCAAAGTCGAGCACAATTGCCTCACTTAACCTCACCTTAACCTCACTTAAACCTCATGTATTGTACGATAATCTAACGTTAATTGTAAGAAGAATCTGATAATCCTTACCAAAGTTGAGACGACAACAAAGTTTGTGTCTTCTTCTTCTTGAGGCGAATCATAATAAACAGTCGATTCATTGATTTCCAAATCTTTGTCAGCATTTTGAGCACAAATATCAATACAATTGGACGAAACAATTGGTCCAATATTTATAAACTTTTCATTTTCTTCCATTTTCAACATTCATTCATATGCTTTACTGACACCACTTTTGTCAATACAACAGTATTTCATTCATTCGTAATTTACCACATGCTAAATATTATAATCAACTAATAGCCGATTTGACACATCCTTGCATAATATATGATTCAATTATTTACACTATTATCAATTTCAAATATATTGTTTAAATTCACTTTAAATGACATATTAACTTAAAATAGACGTGACGTTTATGTAATATTAGCATATTACCATGTCAGCTAACGTTTTATACAATATTACTTTACATACATGTAAGTGAGAATTAAATATACTTTTGTGGACAATGTATCCGATAAATACTTTTAAGTGATTTGTTGTAAAGAGAATGGCATTAAAAAGTTGATAAATTAAATTATATTAATAAAAAAGAGTATTCAATTCAGCCATTATTTAATACAACGTCATTACATAAGACTATACCGACACAACCCGGAGATACAAGAGTTGTACAACAGGTTAGCCCTACAGTATATACAGTATAGTGTATTAAACACTCAAATACTAGTTTCCCATCAAATATTTTTTACTTAAACTCAAAGCTAACAGTAATTTTCAAAATATGAAACGTAAGTAAAATGAATTGAATTGTGTTTACTTCAAAACTTGGTCTTAAAACATAACCTCAATATACTTTATACTGAAAGAATCGCGATTCAGGCCAACGATCACCTTAATTATCCTCTTTTTCAAACACCAATCAGCACCGGGATTGTCGACTCCGGCACTTATATGTCAGTTATAGTGTGATACAGTCGTGTCTTTTTGTATACTATAAAATATTCAATTCTTATTTATTTATGGAATCAGCTTTTTAAACAATAATTGCACATATAGTACATTATAATTATAAAACTATGTAATGTATTTATAAAGCCTTACAGTATCAATAATAACAATAATATAATAGTTTATATTAGTTTTTATAATTGTTTAATTATTAAATATTCAGCATGACACTTTTATGCGCACACTTCATGCACACATCTAGATTGTTTGTAAATTATTATGATTTTGATACAAAATTTAAACAGTAATACAATTAGTGTTTCCGGAATGACAGGAATCTTAATAAAATGATGTTTGGGCTCTTGTCTTCCGGTGGTAATCTCACCGCACATATGAGAAGCCCAAGTAATTTAAAATGCAATTTAGAAAGCATATTTTATGAAAATTATCAATAAAAATAATTTTGATTCTATTTAAATAGGTATCAGATTGTAAATTGTTAATGTTTATATTTACTTAAAAATATTAACTTTGTAATCTGGTTGAAAAATATGGATATATGCATAAAAAGGAAAATTACAATTTACTGCTTTAATAATCATTTCATAATTTTGCTTTATGTTTTAGTATTTAATAATTATTTCTGCTTAAAAACGAATCTTAAGAAACTTTTAATAAAATGTCAAAAATCTCAAAAAAATATCATTCTTGTGCATTATTTTAAGATTCATTTTTATATTTATAACATAGGTTTACTCATAGCAAAAAATAGGCATCGATTCATTAAAAATGTAAAAATATAAAAATTAACTTTAAAATGATCCCAGACAAATTATATTACTTAAAAGTACATTTATTAAGGAAATTGAAATATTGACCTGGGAACACTAGGCAAGATACTGTACATGTAAGTATTTGCACATTTTTTACTCATAATTTTGCTTAACTAATATTTTTTAATATGTAATCAATTTGAAACAAACCTCAATATTATTAAAAGAAGAGCCATTTGTGGATAAATGTGGTCCAGTAATTGGTCCAGCAATTGAATGCAATCTCTTTTTTAATGTTTGTAATAATCGACAGCAAATTATAACCGATTGAATTGTTTTCTTAAATATAAATATTATATTTAGCGTTTTAAAAAAAATAGTTTTCACATAATTATACTTTCCAACGACTTTTAATGATTGAATTTAAGCCAGAGTGTAATCGTTGGTCAAACGAATGACTATCTAAACAACATGTATTTTTTTTAATCCACTGATGGTCTAAACACTGGCGAACTGTATAGCGTTTTCTAAATTAACAAATATAAAGATCATATCTTGTAATTATGGTAACAATTAGAGTGATCGGCAGTTTGTTAGAAATTTTTATTCTTCTATTTTATTATATTGGCAAGCCTAAATTATCTACAATATTTATATTTGTAAACTAAACAGGGAAATTTAAATCTGGAGAATTTAAATCATTCTTAAAAGATTACACTAGTAGTGTATATAATATATAATGTGCATAAAATATTGTGCAATTTAGTTTTATTATTATGCAAAAGTACTTTTGGTTTTTAACTAGTAGTCTTGATATAAAATCTTTAGCTTCAGTACTAATATTGCAAAAGTATTGTCCGTCGAAATGATAGTCAACAGCTGTTATATTAACAAATGTTTTTTGTTTAGTATCGCCCAGAAATGGTGATCCGCCGCTCAACCTTTCAAAGCAATTCAATTTGATTATCATTTCAATTTCAAAACACATTACTATTCAAAACAAATATTACGTACAAATTATATGCAATGCAACCGATGGCCCACATGTCTGTTCCAGTGCTCATCGATTCGTAATTTATTATCTCTGGTGCTATAATTGGGTTTATAGAATTTTATTCATCGAGTTGCATTACAAACACAATAACACTACATGTCATTGTACATAAAGGTATATGTAAATAGTGGTTTACCGTGTAATATTTAGTACACTACTACATAATGTATATCTGTATCATTACCTACAAATTCTGGGGTTCCATAGAGACCTTTAACGTCTAAATTATTTATAATTTTTCGTGATATTCCGAAATCAATTAATTTAATATCTTTGGAAATTTTATCGGTTAATAATATGTTTTCCGGTTTTAGATCCAAATGAACGATATCTCTGTCGTGCAAATGCTTGACAGCCATTAGAATCTGTTTTATATAATGAATCGCTTCTTCTTCTTCTAAAAACCCTTTATATGAAATCAAATCGAAAAGTTCGCCGCCTTTTACTCTGCAAAACACATTTCAAAATAAATCAAAGTTAATATTACAAGAATTGAATGCAACAGTATTTTAGTAATACAACAATTACATGCTATTATTACTTACAATTCTAATATAATTATCATTTCATTTCCACAATCAAAAACGTCATATAATTTTACGATATATTTGTTATCAATTTCTCTCAATAAGTCGACCTCACGGTAGATATCGTCTAATGTCTGCCCTATTCTTCCGGTAGAACTTCTTTTACGAATGAATTTAGCGGCGAATTCATTGCCTGTATTTCTCTCTACACAACGCCGAACGGTCGCAAACTTTCCACTGAATAATTGCAACATTCATTTTGAATTAAACTTTTATTTATAAACATTCATAAACATATAAAACAAAGTTTGCTAACAAGTAAGTTATTAATTAAACTTATGATAGATAATAGGTAAATGCTATAATGTTATAATGGTAAATGATTGTCAAATTAGAGTCACCAGATGTTCAAAAATCACTTGCATTTAGAGAGCATAATATTATTCAGACAAAAATACTCATGTTTAACAATAAATGTATGAAACATTCAACAAATTATATCATAATTAGATAAACGGGTTTAGGACTAATTGATGTTCAAAAAGGAATGCACTGTCAGTCGAATTACAAATTATAGAAAACATCTAAATAAGTTTGTACTCTGTACTCACTCATGAGTAGTGTTCCCAGATGGTCAAGGAATTCCTTGATTGTCAACAAAATAGGGCTTTTGACAAGAGTCAAGGCTGGGGTCATTCCTTGATATTCTTATATTTCAAAAAATGTAACATAAATAATTTAAAATTTAGCTTTTCCTAAACTCATAGACTCAGTCTCATAGACAAAATGCTTTACACATTACAAAATATTGTTGATTATCAAAATATTAAACCTATTTTTACTAAAGTAATGTAATGACTGTAAAATAATATTTCTTAAAAAATATTTAATGACAATTTTGTTTTTGTTGTTATGATTTTTGTGCTTAAGACTTGAATTTGCTTTAAAATTGTTATATTTAAATATTGAATTCATAAATATAGACACTAAACGGATTCTTTTTAGATGCTTTTGCACAGAAAAACATAACTTTATATACAAGTAATGTTTGATTCATTGAATGATTCAATGCTTTATTAAACACAACTTTAATATTTCTAATAAAATAATTTATTTTTTTCTGTGCAAAAGCATCCGTTTAGTGTCTATATTCATAAAAAAATTTGTGTTCTTGATGTTGTTGAATATGTGGTTAACAAATTCTGAATTTAATGTTGTTTAGAATATGTTTTAAATATATTTATCGTTTAAAGATATATGTTTGGGACTTTAGGGGCAAACGAATTACATAAAAAGGGTCATTTAAAAAAGTTTTATTTTGCATATATATTTCATATTTGACTTATAAATAAATATAAATAAATATTTGACCATAAAGCATAAAAATCATTAATTTACTTGAAATTCATGGCTTAAAATGTCTAAATCTATATTAAATAGTAAAATAATTTTTAAAAGTTTGTTAATCAAAACAATAATAAATGTATGATATTACATAGGATAGTATATCATTAGTTTGACTTGGAAACAATTGATATAATTTTAATATATATTATTACTTTAATTAACACTATTTAAATAGGATTTAAAAGGCTACCGAATATTTTTAGCATAATATTTTTTTATTTTGTCAATAGAATAGATTAATTAGATTTTATATAGAACATTGAGATTTATAAGTAAATATTTGACCCATTTTTGGTAAATATTATATAACATTTTTGACCAAGAATAAATACATATTCTGAACAGCTTTAATTATAATATTACATACTGGAAAAATAGGATATTTTAATCGTATTTTGAGGGTCAAGGAATTTTCAAGGAATTTTTCTAAAGATATCAAGGAATGTAAAGGAAAATTTGTCTTAAAACTCAATTTATCAAGGAAATTGAAAATTGGACCTAGGAACACTACTTATGAGATTCATTAATTTCAACATTATTAATATTGTGGTGTAGAGTACAGAATGTATATAACAGTAGTACAGTAATAAGATATGTATTTCAAGTATTAATGTATAAAAGAGTATATAAGTGTCGGAAATACAGTATTTGTACTCAAAAAACCGCGTTGTGGTCACATTTCTTGCATACAGTATATGGTATTGCATTTCATTAATGGCATTATTCATGTAAGAATGTGTAATCTACCAGAATAGCGACACTAAATTAAATTCCTATACCATGATGAATTTCTGCTTGCTCGTTAAAAAAATATTTAGGACAATATTTAAACTTTATGTGAGACCAGAATTTATAATTAATTAAAGAGAATTCATGCAATTAAGATACACAATGCAATTTATTAACGTATAATCAGTTTGTCGTTTATAACAATATGTGGAAGAGATATGTAATGTCTTGTTTTGGAAGAGAGAGAGAGAGAGAGAGAGAGAGAGAGAGAGAGAGACCTTAATTAATGAATGTTGAGTTAAATTATTTATATTGTTATCCAACAATACTTAACTATATAATCAAGACATTCAGATGTAAAACTAAAACAATGCCTTTCAATAAAATTATTTCCTCGTTTTAAAAATACATATAAATACCACTTAAAGTGATTCTGAAAACAATAAAACGTAATCTCATTAAAATTAACTATATTTATATTAACAAACTGCTACAATTAAATAAGTCTGCTACAACTTAATAACAATTTATTTAAATAGTCAACAAATATTGTTTTAAATTATTATTAAATTTGCAAAAATATAATCTTATATACATTTATGATTGACTTATTCTTTAAACACAAATTATTTCACAATTTATTGAATTTAACATAAGATGAGCGCATTTTTTCTTTAAGAGAAATATTATTTCACTTTTACAACCAATTAATAATAACTAATAATTAAAATTAATATAATTATAATTTATAACCAATACTTTATCGGTAAAACACAAAACTCTTTTAATATATAAATTACAGTATAATATATAACAACTTTGAATTATGGATACTAAATCAGATTAGATCTAAACAGTACTGTAAACCTATGGCTCATCATTTTATAAATTTTTCAAGAGATGTAAATGAAATGTAAATGGCATTTATAAAAAAATAAAGTTCACACGCAATGCTATGCGTTAACCACATTTCGGGAAATGCATCAAGGATTTTAAATGTTTCAATATTAACATTACTCTCATATACTTATTATTATCATTGCCATAGACTTAACATTACTCATAGAGTTAACATTGTCCTTAGAATTAGCATTGCAATGTCAAACCTATGTTATAGACTTAAGCTGCAATCCCATAGAAACCCCTGTATAAGTATTTTCCCATAGAAAAATGTTCCTTATGTTATCCTACGAGAGTCTCTCCATGTTAAAGTATAGCCATAGGATTAACATGTTAAATGTCATAGGGTGGGGAAGGGATAGCATCGATATCCTATAAACCACATTGTTTATAAATGAATTGTGGTTAATAAGCGCCTTTGCCCTTTAGTGCCCTTTTCAAAATAGCCCCAACCTTATAAGAATTGATACTTTTAATTAACAAAGTACAAATATTCCTACCTTCCGATCACTTCGCAAACGTCAAACACTTGATTAAATGACAATTTCTGGCACTTAATCATCATTTAAAACAATTAATAAATAATAATTGAAATATCAATAAATGGCATATATTTTCATCGCATCTGAAATATTGTTTTCAAAAACAATACAAATGTTTGGTATCCAAGGATTGAGTTTGTAAAGTGTTGTCCCAACAACTCTTTATTCCGACAAAACTTTTACATCAATTTACAAAAATTGCATTTTTATTTCACATTACATAATCATGTATTAATATTTTGTAATTGATGTATAGATTTAGAGATGTATTCATACATACAATGTCTTTGAGTGAGACATAATGTCTTATTAACTCAAATGTAAAGCCAAACACCGATTGTTACACAACAACAGTCTTTGACTTTCAGTTCAATAACACATTCATTTCAATTGTGAATATACACTATCATTAGTATGAAGACTATAGTAGACTGTAGTTACTAACACTCATCTCATCATACAATACCTGTTTTACAACTAACCTATACTTTCACAAAGTGATGTAATATTAGATAATATACAGAGCCGTCATTCAATTTGTCCAATTTTGTGTGTATTTTCATTTATTCAAAACAAATAATCTTTCATATTATTGATATACATGTATGGTATATGTTTTTATGTGCTCATATCTATTGTATCCCATTTCATAGAAATAACATTAGTCTCATAAACATAATATTATCCATAGAATTAGCATTGCCATAGACTTAGCATTATCCATGTTAACCCTATGTTATAGACTTTACATTACCTATGTTAAACCTATGAAAAAACCCCATGTTAAAGTATAGCTATAGACTTAAGCTGTAAGGAACTGTAATTATTGATATTTAGAGACATTGCTTATTCAACATGCCTGATCTTTCATGTCTTCCATATTATAGTCTTTATATTAATTTATATTAAATTTCATGTGTCGTCAGACAACTCCGCTGCCCGTCTCAGTGGACGTATTAACTGCGGGCACAGCCGACAGCCGACTACTCTCTCAGCTGTAATTAAGTGGGAAAAACAAATTGCGAACAAATGGTCAAAGGTATCGAACGGCACCTCAGATCACATCGATTTGCCCACAGTTTTTACCTCTAGAGTCTAGACCAACAAAAGCTCACTTAAATCTCATAAAGCGAGCGGGGGAGGGGTGGGGTGGCCGAACTATTCTATAAACTACATTGTTCTTACTAAATTATGGTTAAAAAGTATCTATGAATGAGATTTATTCTATCATAATTCATTTCAATTAGAACTCCATTTGTTGATGTATATAATAATGGATGTCAAACACTGGACTACTTTATTTTGGGACGACTGGCAATAACAAGTCGTTTTTCACTGTCATATTGTGTAACATCGACGGCGAAAAAAGGCTCATATTTATATTTAACAATATTTTTTGTGTCATTAATTTTGTAAACCACATAAAGTTTGTATACATGTGTATAAAGTTTTAACAATCATTTCAATTTTTTCATTAGATAACTCGCGCGTTATCTATTTTATTAATTATTTATAATATAATCTGTTATAAATTAAATGCATAAACTTATTGCTTTTATTAATATTTGTTTTGATTTTTAAACTGACAAACTCAGACTTTCGTGCTTATAATAAAGTACCTCTATTCAGCCATATATGGCTTACATGGATTATAATCTGCTATATCCCGTCGGTATAAATTAATACAGTTTTTAAATGTACATTAATTTTATATTTACTCATTTTTAATTAATATCATTTGATATATTTAGAGAACATTTCATTTAGGGCTAAATTTTGGGCAAAATTTTCAACAAACAAAAATCTAAACTTTTTTTGTGAAGAAGTGAAATGTTTCAACTTAATATTTTTAATGTTGTGAAGTATACATGAATGTATAATCACACTAATTAGAACATGCTTAATTTTAAATAATAAACAAAAATCTTTTGGTTCTCTAATATTTCTAATTTTTTAAAAGAATTCTTGAAAATTCATGAATAATCTGTTATATATTCTATAAATAATAAACTTCCGATATATAAAGTATTGATTTTTAAATGAATTATTTTTTAATAAGATTAGTTAATTTAGATTAAATTACAAAAATTAGTGATTTATTTAGTAAATACGAAAACATTAATTGCTCGGTAGAAGGGCTTATAATAAACAACCAATTTCACAAAACTACCCCCTTTTACCCTATTTGTAAAATATAGCATCTCTGTATTAGGCCTAGTCGTGCTGTCAAACTATACATATAGTTTCCCTTTAAATATTATTGGTATTAATTAATGTGCAATATATTGCAGATGTTACTAATATAGTGACTGAAAAATTAACATAAATGTTCAGCGAGACCCCTAAACTTTTCCAAAATGTCAATACTAACATAAATATATTTAATCCTTTATGCCGTTTGTAATGAATTTTATGATTTTTTTTATTAACAATTAAGTTTATTATGGTTTCAATAGTTTTTTTTAATTATAGTTAAATTTTTTATTTTAAAATGCTAAGATATTTGGAGGATATATACAGTAGTTAATAAATGTTTCTAAATATTTTTAATATCTTTTCCATTGAAGGAGTAATGCTTTCAATATACTTTTGGTTTAAATTATTCATTGAATTTAAACGGCTAAACATTTTAAGAAAGTACTGGTCTATAGACTATAGTATGGAGTTTATAAATAGCATGTGTATTGACTCTATTGTGGACCAACAGATGTGGACGCGATGTATGCCGGGGGGAGCCATCGAAATGCTCTCATGTTTCCCGTGTGGGTCCTATTGGTCGGGTATGTATGGGTGCGGTTGGTTTGGTTGCTTTGGTTGCTTTGGTATCCCTGGTTTGAATACTCATCACTTGTTACACTGTTTAATATTTGTGGGCAAAACTTTAGTTAGTCGTTGGCTTTTGAAGTTATCCATCAATTTATTCCTACTCTTTGTTTCTTATTATTCAATTCAATCGTATCCATCATATCATTCATATTTTACTCAAATGTAAGATATATTTCAATATATTTGTTGTTATTATTTTATTTTATCACAATTCTTTATATGGTTTACTTTGTTTCTATTTTTAAATATTAGTTTAACTTTTATTTAAAACCACCATCTTTCATTTAATTTTCAATTCTAAACTTATTATCTAATTTACAAATCCGTCCATTTTTTATTAACATTATTTGAGATAAATAAATACATAAATAGAGAGAGAGAGAGAGAGAGAGAGA
>CAJPIZ010001201.1:0-17913 GCA_905368565.1 Medioppia subpectinata | reverse complement strand
AAAATAATGATAGTTTTAGTGGAATTAATGAATGAGGTTTTCAAAGTGACCACCCTCGCACACTATCAAATGCCGTGAACGAGAGAGAGAGAGAGAGAGAGAGAATCGCATTATTATTCATAGTCATTAAGACAAGAGTATTTCTAGATTTATAATGAATATTCTTGTGGTATATAAACATTATTAACTGAATTGTAATGAATTTGTTATTTTGTTAATAAATTGCTTAAAGGGTTATTACATCGACAGCTCTTAGACATGAGAGCTATTCTCTCACATAAGTTTTGAATTCAAAATATGTTTAATGAAAATGAGATATTCCTCAGGCTTTATATGGATTCGTTGGATAAGGAATTGACTTTTATTGATACCTATTTAAAGACAGATATGTTTTTATTTTTAGAGTTTATTCAGTAAAGTCTGCATTCAAAGTGTATTTTAAATTCACTATTGATTTCCGCATCAAATGTGTATTTATTTCTATATTGAAAGCTATCATTAAAATGATAATTTTTATCGTAAAATGCTTTTAGAATCTTATTTTTAGTTTACATTTAGAGATAAAATATATTGATTTAACACTTTAAACGATTAAATAATATATTTTATATTAATTATTATACAGGGTTGTCCATATATACCAAGAGTTTTAAATTGAGCGCTATTTGAATACCATTAGAGATACTGATGTCAATCAAAGTTTATCTTGGTCACAAAAGTTCATAGTTTTTTTAGCACATGTTATTTATTTATTATAATGGCGTCTGCAAAAACTGTGTACCCAACCAAACAGAGGATCGATATCATTGAGCTGTACATCGAGGCTGGGCGATCGGCTGCGGCAACCTTGCGCAAATTCAAGGCAAAGTATGGGCAAAGTGTGACCTTAACTTTGACCACAATCATTAAGCTAGTTTTTGAATGGAGGGCTTTTTTACCCGTCGGTCTGTCAGTTTGTCGGTCCGTCGATAATTTATAATTAACTTAATTTAATAATATTATATATGAATTCGATGTAGAATTTAGCGCTGAGTCTGAATTTGAAATTTAAAAAATTTTAGCTCAAATATTTTTCGAGTTATTCGACTTAGAAGATTCGACCGACGGACCGGTTTTTTGTCACTCGTTCACGGCATTTGATAGTGTGCGAGGGTGGTCACTTTGAAAACCTCATTCATTAATTCCACTAAAACTATCATTATTTTTAAATAAAATAAAATTTATTTGAACAAAATATCTCAAGTCTAAGTATTTTTAAAAAATTAATTAAAACTCTTGGTATATATGGACAACCCTGTATATTGAACAACAGAATAATATGTGAATTATTGGCAAAATTGTGTAAAAGAAATTCTAGTATCGATTCTTTGATAATCAAATTACAAACCACTTGTGATTTACTATAAAATAGAGCCCAAAAATCCTAAACTCAATAAAACAAACCAAACGGACGGCGAGAAAAAAATGTGACTGAAATAAAAATGAAATCAACAAAAAACTTAAAATTAAATGACAAAAACTTACGGAAACGTTGAACGCGTGGAGGAATATATGGGCCAAGCGTTTGGCGAAGAGTTCAGACTTTCCGGTCTCCGTTGCGTACAAAATGGTCGCTTTGATCCGTTTGGACAGCGCTTTGCCGAACAGATTGCTCGTGAATTTGACCGCTCGGGCGATCTCTTTGAACCGCAATTTGCGTGGAGTTCCCGTCCCGTTAGTGCTGTTGCGGGACAGTTGGGCGCCGGGAGTGATGTGCCACTCGTGTGTCCTCCACGCCGGCTCCTGATACTCGTACGACGGCTTCAGCTCGTAGTACAACATCTCCTGATGAAACACCGGCGTCAGTGACCCGGATATGGGCGGCACGACCCACACCCAGTCGGCCGGACAGCCGCCCCTTAACCGCTGTTCGTTGTCCAAGTGTTTCATGAATGACTCGGCGGCCGTGTGGTGGTCGACGATCGTCACGTTGGCCTTCTGGTAGCTGAACAGCACAGCGATGTTCAACTCGACAATAGCCAAGTCCTTCCACAGCGAAGAGTTGGTCCGCACATCCAAACCCATCCGTACCGCCACTTCCTATTCATTAAGTGTATATTTCAATGAAATTATTTCAAAGCTATTTGTGTTCTGTTTGTTTGCATTAATTTTTGTTTTAATTGCAAGAAATTACAGAATATGTAATTTTTCAGTGTATTTCTAATGAGTGTATAATTTAGTGCTTAAAATGTGTTGTAGTGTCGGAAGCGGTGTTCCTGTAATTCATGATTGCCTTCACTGTATAGTAATGTATTGAATGCATGACAAGACTTAAGTCAAACACCAAATCCTCTCCTCCTCGCTGTCGAGTGTCTTTATGTTTAACACAACTTAACAATAAAAATCTTATTAAACATCACTTCAATTTAAAATTCCGGTTTCAATACATTCGTTGAATACGATATACGAAGCGATTAATTAATTCCTTATTATTGGCATTGAATGCAAGCAAATTCTCACTTATACTTGGGCTCAGAAATTATGCCAAAGAAATTTAAATATCAATTAAAATCTAATCAGATTTTACTTTTCTATAATGTATATAAAAGATATGTATGAAAATGTTTTGCACTCAACATTTACCAGAAACGGAGTCCCAAAATATTATTTAGAAAGTAATGCACGGCTTAACTTACACTTGTATTAGTGGTGTTTAATGTAAATTAAATAGATTTTCGTGTGTTTTATGAATATAATCCATAATATAATACTAAACCTCGAGAATATTATATCTCTGAGGGTCGCATAAATCTCTGGTGGCGATCTCGGTCACCATATACCAGCCACTGAATGGACAGGCAGGGAATTCCAGGCCTCCCACGTCAAACATCATGTTAGACACGGCCGGCAACGCATACCACTGGATATCCAACTCCTCAAAGCATTTAAACCTATGGGCGATATATATAATAATAATCGATAAAAATAAATAATAAAATTATATGTTTTTATTGTTATTTCAATTGTAAACCTCTGGCGAAATCTATTCTTATAAATAAGGTATAAATTTTGTTTTATTGTTTTTTTTGCTGGACTTTCTAAACATCAAGTGTTTTGTGTAAAAACTATACGGAATTTGTCGGGTATTTAGTGAATGAAAGGACATATAGACACACCTCGGATGAGAGATAGGCACGCGTAGCACCAGTTCCTCCGGGAGTGTGAATACTTGTGGATCTTCATCGGGAACTGACAGCACGAGAGGCAATACATCCCATTTCGTACGCTTTCCTTTCCATCCGAGTCTTTCGCACAACTATTTTGTCGTTGTTTTAAGTTTTGTTTTTTTTTGTGTTAAGATTTCCGACATAAGAAAAGGTTACAATCGTTACAAAACAACGTATTTGTATAGATTTTTGCACTTAAAAGCATTTGAATGTAAACTAATAAAACTACTTTTCAATTATTTATACGTTTACACGAATAGGCAAATGAAAAAACTTTGATATATTTAAATAAGTTTGTCTTATTCTACTGTATATTCTATATGTGTTTTTTTATTACTTTTTTGGTGAATAAAAAATGCTTTTAGTTTCATATTGTTTTAATCGAAATAATAGTAAAAATAAACTGCTTTTTGTTTTGTCTAAAGAAATATAATAATGCATTAATTCTTTACAAAAAGCACAAAATTTTAGTGAGAATTTTTCGTTTACTCTGCAATTTCTCAAACACTTGTGTGCGAAAAATTCCTGGTATTTGTCGTCAAATCATTTTATTATATAATATATTAGTTATAATAAAATTATATTTAAAAGTATTAAGCGTTTTATTGATGTTAAAAGCATTCACACAATTGAAGTAAATGTAATGAACATGTATTTTAAAGTACTGTGAGTTACAGCTATCGGTGCTCTTACTTGAGTGAACTCCACATTCATGGGATCGCCGATGATTTGGGAGGAGGGCGTCGGTGTCTGTGCGCCCGAACCGTCCGTCTCTATGTTCTCATACCCGGCGTATGAAATCAACTGCAGATTCCATACTCTGAACTCTCTTTTGCCGATCCTCTGGGGAAATATAGTGATCGCAGACCTAATCATAAAAATATTATTTATTTCATAATAAAAATCTACAAAACAGACAAATATTATATCGTTTTCTATTAAATGATTGTTTGCAATAAATTCATGTTTAGAATAAAAATATAATATTTAAATGAAGTTAAATAAATATAAAATCATTTTAAAAAGTATCAGTAAAATCATAACAAATAAAAAATTTTAATATCTTGTTATTATAATATTTGTAAACTTTATATTTGAAATTATATCTTCTGATAACCTATTATATAAAAGATGTTCTTTTGATATTAATAATAGCAAATAATGCCATTTTTCTATAAGTATTCTTGTTTTTATTTCACGTATATTTATGACTATATTTTCTCCGTGTTTAATGAATTTAATTATCTTCTTATCTCAAGATATTTTTAGCTCTCTCTCTCTCTCTCTCTCTCTCTCTCTCTCTCTTTCATAATCACAAAATCTATGCTATAATTCTTTATAAATTTAAACGTCAAATTATGTTAAATGTTTTCTTATAAATAATTATTTTAATGTAATTTAATAGCATTTAAGGATTACCTCAGATTTCCTTTATTTGTGGCATATTTTATATGATTACAGAGCGCTTCAAACATCTCACGAGCAGTAGTGACATATCGGGCGTCAAATACCTGCGAGAATTACAAGTGATTTATAGATATGTTTATCATATAATAAATTAATTCAAAGGAAACATTTTTCTTATAGGTTAATGAAATTTATCATTTTTTGCTCAAATAATTAAACTCAATTAATGTATAAATAAAAATTTATAAAATATAATGATGTATTTATAAAATACTACTAAAATATTGTTTGTTTGTTTAAAAATTTAATAATGTAATTGATTTAATAATATTCATGGCAACAGGTCTTTAAAATAATGACAATTCTTAATACATGTAGAATATCTTTTAGCCTAAAAATCAATGTTTTTTAGCCTTTAAATCAGTTCTTGCAATAAGTTTTTAATAATTTGTGAATTATAGACAATTCTAAGGAAAACATTATTACATTATATAAATGGACAGAAAAAAATCTTAAAAGACTTTGTGAACAGAATTGAGAAGTGAATATTAGTGAACAAGTTTTGAACTAAATTTTTATATGTTTAACACTATTATTGAAATGCTAAATAAAGTGAGACATTCTTCTCCTCTCAATCTCGTTTATTGCCTCAATATATACGGTATATATAAATGTACAGAATATTCTGTGTATTTTCATAGCTCATGTTCACATCTTATTCTCTACTTTAAGGCTATGAACAGAAAAAGTTTTTTAAATTAGAGTCTTATGAATGATAAAGTGAATATACTGTAGAGAGAGAGAGAGTGAGTGAGTGAGTGAGTAAGAGAGAGAGAGAGAGAGATTTAAGTATTGGAGAAACTTCTTTTGGTGAGCGCATCGTTTCGGCCTTTTTTGGTCACTTCTGCGGTCCGTAATGTTATACCAAAGATGTCCTCATGATATCGCATATTCTCCTGAAATAAAACCCGCATTTATTGCTATAATTTGTTTCTTTTTTCAAAACACATTAACTATTGGTTTCCACAAAGAAGTTGACAAATGTTTTAATGGAAAACAAATACACATAACAATAAAGACTTTGTTATTTATATTGGATTCAAATAAACAGTACCTTCAATGAGAGGAGTGCTATCTCCGGGTCATCGATACCATTGTCTTTTAGTATAAACTTTAAGGTTTTGCAGACATCTTCAGCCATCGAAACATCACCGCAAACAAAGAAGTGTCCCCTTTCGTGGATCAACTCGTGGTATATCTGTTGAGATTGACTCTTCAGACAGTCCTGAACGTAACGCTAATAAAAGTGCACAAAAATAAAAAAAAGGCGATAAAACAAACATTACATTTAAATTGTAACACAATTTACAACAAAACTAAACACATTTAATGATGGGATAAAAGAAAGGTAACAAAAGTAATAATAATTATGAGGAAAAAAGTTGTAGAAAACATTAAATTACTTTTGAATGTCCGGAAACTCGGGAATAGGCTATAAAACTCTGCGAAATGATGCCGTTGTTGACCATCATCTGAACCTCTTTGGCGTGCAATTGCATAGATGGCGATCGGCAGCCAAAGAACAAAGTCATCTTGCTCAGTTTGTTGCGGTCCTCTCGCTTTGTCTCAATCAGTTTGGACCTGTGCTGCCAAAAGCCGCGGAAGGGAGCGATTCCACTGCCGGGTCCGACCATTATTATGGGTGCCGTTCGGTCGTCGGGGAGCCGGAAGTTGGGCGCCGATCGGATGAACCCATAGACCGAATGCCCGCTTTTGATTTCGTTTAAATAGTTAGAGCAAACGCCGTAGTGTTGGGCACCCGAATGGGTCACGTATTTGACGACAGCCACAGTCAGATCGATGCGCGCCGAAGAACTCATCAACGGTGACGACGATATCGAATAAAATCGCGACTGAATTGGAGGCAATTGTGTGAGGATTAACTCAGGAGGAAGTCTTAGCGACCGGAACTCATTCAGCACTTCCAGAAGGTTTGGAAAACACGAAGCCTTCCACTCTTCATATCGGGCCGAATCGGTGGCCAACTGCTTGAGTCGCGCCTTATCCGACGGGTTCGTGGCGTTAACGGCAAACAGAGTGAGTAACTGTTGTGTCGGCGGAGTCGTGACGTCCATATATCTGGTCAACGCCTCTCGCAGTGAAGTGATCGCCAACTTCTCGTTGGGAATCCATTTCTCCGCTTCCGTCCCGTTATTCTTGTCGTCCATTTGATTCACTCTAACAAATATACTGTACTCTTGATCCACATTATAGTCGTCGCTATAGTGTGCGAGTATGTCGTCCACGAGTTCACGTCGGTTCTCTGGATACACACCCAAATGGTCGCCCGGCATATAGAAAGTGGACGTCTGTCGAGCATTAATGGCCTCTAATTCGACCAAAACTGTGGTCCGGCCGTCAATCTCGCCGTCTTGTAGGGGAACCCTATTCATCATCTTATACTCAATCGCTTGTCTCGACGGACCCTTTGACAGACCTAATGGTGCGCTCATTTGTATTAGTTATTTAGTTCATATAATTCAGTTTAAAATGTATTGCACTGGATCTGTACTAAAAAGTATTAATCACCATAATATTATTTGAGATTTTGTAATGAATAATTGCACTGTTAATACCATGATGATTAATAATTTTAAGTTATTTCATTGTTTCCCATAACATATAACTAAAGTGTTTACGTTAATACATTTTAAGGATCTGTTACTTAAGTGTTACTTACATTTGCAAATGTCTTGAATGGTGTTTCCATAATATGGTACGAGTTTTACATTATCTTTAGACCATATTTGGGGCTTAAGAGTCGCTGATTTCATCACTTCCTTCAGATTAAGATCATCTGATATGCAGAAGACATCGCAGGCGACCTCAAAGGCGATGGACGCCCAGTCGCCGAATGACTGTTCCTGACCGCACAGCTCATCACCGCTGCCCACCTTCAGGATCCGTTCGCCGCCCAATTCAGACAACATTGTGTCCAAATAGCGGCCAAACGCACAGAAGTTGGGGTAAGCGCTCGATCCCAACCCAAACACTGCAAATCTGTTGGACAACAGACACGTGTGTATCAGTAAAAACCCGAGTCATTATAAGGGCTGTGGTTTGTGTGTTACGTGTGAACTGACCTTATATTGCTTAGAGGGCCGATAGGGTTAATGTTGTCCATATCATTGATGCCAGAGTTGGGCACATCCGACGAGTCGACCGATATTCTCAGATAAGTGGCTGATATATGGCGGACACTCTCGATGTCGGGCGTCGTTTCGCCGGTCATTTTGATGGCCTGCAGCTGTCGGGCAAATACTTCGCCGTTTTCTGGCGGATCTCCATTTCCGAAAGTGGACGTCACCACCAAAAGCAGGGCCTCGTGTTCCAGATGTGACATATCATACGAGTCCATACACATCACCTGTCATCACATCCAACAACACAAATGTTTGTCATTTTAGTTGATAACTTAATTCTGGTGAGAGATATAATGGATACTAAACGTGCGCTCATGTGTTGATAATTATACGATTAACTCATGATTTTTGAATTAAAATATAATGTTTTAATTTGTCGATAAAACCATTGATTCTTTAATAAGTTTGAAGTTTAATGTGTTATAACTTTATGCAAAGTGTGTAATACTAAAAGTACTATCGATAATATTAATAAATTTTATAATAGACTAAACACGTAATTCAAGTAATTTTAACCTTAAAAAGTTGGCAAATAATTTTAATAAGTTATAAAAATGAAAATTTTTTAAAACAAATTAGTTTTCTAAAAGTGGTTTTAAAAAATAATCAAATGAATTACATTTGCTATACTCTACAGTAATTGACATTTAGTTTTGTTTCAATGCCGTCGTCTTTGGGAAAGTCTTTTAAATTGAGATAATTTTCTAAAAGACAATTTTGGAGCAATAGTTTGAACGCATTTCGATGCTATGGTCTATACTATAGATTAGTGTCGGAAACGAAACAGAGAGACACTGATTAATGAAAACATGAAAAGTCTATACTATATAATAAGTTATAGTATATCTGTATGTGTTGTTCAATACTGTATTCGTGAAGACGTTTTATTTAGTATTCTGTTTACAGAATGTGCAGCAAAAGCAGTGATAGGCTTAACATATAATTGGTGCACAAAATTCATGATCCAAATTCTTAAATGACTTTAATTTTTTGTCTCTGTTTTAGTTTTGCTTTTCTCACTTTCTTTGGGTATTTCTGTCTCTAATTAGATAAAGATTTTGTATAAATCAATGCAAAAATTATTTTTGAAACAAAACATTGATGTAATGTACCATCAAATCAACGCAATGTTTATCACTTATGGCTTTTGCTTCTCAACCAACTAATCATATTATTAATAATTTTCTTAATATTTATGTTTAATATGTTATTTCAATATTTATATTCTTATGAAAGAGAGAGAGAGAGAGAGAGAGAGAGAGAGAGAGAGAGAGAGAGAGAGAGAGAGAATCGCATTATTATTCATAGTCATTAAGACAAGAGTATTTCTAGATTTATAATGAATATTCTTGTGGTATATAAACATTATTAACTGAATTGTAATGAATTTGTTATTTTGTTAATAAATTGCTTAAAGGGTTATTACATCGACAGCTCTTAGACATGAGAGCTATTCTCTCACATAAGTTTTGAATTCAAAATATGTTTAATGAAAATGAGATATTCCTCAGGCTTTATATGGATTCGTTGGATAAGGAATTGACTTTTATTGATACCTATTTAAAGACAGATATGTTTTTATTTTTAGAGTTTATTCAGTAAAGTCTGCATTCAAAGTGTATTTTAAATTCACTATTGATTTCCGCATCAAATGTGTATTTATTTCTATATTGAAAGCTATCATTAAAATGATAATTTTTATCGTAAAATGCTTTTAGAATCTTATTTTTAGTTTACATTTAGAGATAAAATNTCTCTCTCTCTCTCTCTCTCTCTCTCTCTCTCGTATTCCTTATATTATTACAAACATAAGAAATCGTTTTACAAAATATAAATCCAATAAAAACTATATATCAAAAAACAAAATAAATAAATCAATAAAAAATATTCGTGGATAACGTTTTAAAAGTATATCACAAAACCATATATAAAATAATCTGAATATTTCGTATATAATATATATTTTGAATTTTTTTGGAAAAATGCTTCAATAATAATAACCATAATAATAGGAAAGCAAATGAATTTCTTTGTATCCCATTTTACTCTATCATTTCAATACGAATTCAATGCAAAATTATTGCAAAGAAATTGTTTTTTTTCAAAATAATGCATAAAATAATTTTTCCACATCACGGAAGATGTAAATATCAAATGTTTTTTCGATTTTTATCCAAAAAAATATACAACAAAAATTTTAACCAAATGTTTAGTGATTTTCCCATCAGTTACTCGTAAGAAGTGATTCAATCACTGAATATAAATATTCATTATTATAATTAAATATCAGCTGATATAATATGCTTTACAACTTATGGTAATTTTTAATATAAGATTCTGCTTTAATTCTTGAATATTCTTTGGTCTAAAAACTAATCAATAGCTCAAAATATTATCTTATTATTAACTTAATTATAACAATAATACGTTTAGAATTTAAACTTTAAATACATAAAAATCTACTCAAAAACAATTTTATTCATTTCTGACTTATGAAAGTTTATGAAAAATTATTAATATTATATCTTATATTCTATCAATTATAAGTTACATCAAGTTGTATATCAATAATATATTCATATGATTTGATTGAAATGAAAATAATTTCTATTCATCCAAATCACACAAACATATCATTAATATCTTATTAATACAATTTTAATGCAATTGTTATCATTACTATATTTTTTCAAACTAAACATTTATATAACTTGTTATTTAAAATATTAATATAATTTATTTGAATGATATTGTTAAGACTTAAACTAAATTTACCATTATATGCGTAATACTATTATTATAATTATTAAGTAATTTAATAATTAAATAAATGCCTGAATTCATTGTACAGAAGATTAAATTAATATATTCAAGTTTGTAATGTAATATTGGACTATAGTGTATTAAATATAGAACTACATTTATTTTATATTTTTTCAAGATTTTATTAGCAAATGTTTTACTTATTTATTATTTATATAAAAATCAATTATTTAAGTCTAAAAGAAAATCAGGAATTCTGGATCAATACCAAGAATTATCATTTATCTATATATTATTTAATTAAATATATTATAAAAAACATGGAATTACCCTAATTATAATGAATGTGCACGTTTATGTAACTGTTAATGTGTGTTAATTTTGATTACAATGAATTATTGTATTATAAACTAGCAACAAATTTGAAAATAATTCGGTTCAACGATTTGTATCTTAATAGAAATGGACACAATTTCAGCAATTAATTGCATTTAATTCTAATAACAATTTTATAATAATAACAATAATATCGTTTCATTTGAATAAACTGAGCTCATATTAAATCCTCGTCATTATAATTATAATTGTAATAAATATTGTATAATATTTTAGATTAAAAATGATTTTTTATCGGCGAATATATTTTTTCAAATGTTTAACTCATACTTTATATAGAGATAACACTTGAACGCCAACTAATTAGTGAAACTTTACGGAAGGCAACAAATATTTCCTATTAATATCGCATATATATCTGACCCTTATGTGAGATCCTAATTCAGGAGAAAGTTTAGCTAAAGTTTATTATTATTATTGTATCTCAACATCACTTCTATTTTTTAAATAACCTTTTGAAAGCTCAAAACTAATTATTAGCTCTAATTTTTTGTTTGTGAATTATATTTCAATTCAGGTTAAATTAGTTTTAACGAAAGTGAGTAGCCTAGCATTATATTTATTTTAATTTTGTTTTGAAGAACAAGACATGAGATGACATATACTCTAATGTTAAAAATTTATATAAATATAACACTGTATTAACAGCACATTCTGTATGAATCAAAAGTTATCATCACATTATATTAATTCCCAAAACGTTCATAAAATGTTTAAATTTTATTTAATTTTATTTTTTATTATTTAAATAAAATATGAATACCTGAAAATTCAGAACATATTAGCAATGAATCACGCTTGGTAAGATTAGCAACTTTGGTTGAATCCATAGCGTTGTTAAATAACAGTATACTGTACTTATACTTAAATTTATCAGTAATAGGAATAGAGACCAGAGTTGCCACAAGACTATTAATTCAATTGTTTATATTTAAACAAACATTTCCTACGAATGTTAACTTAATTGTAACCAAAAGAATGCAAATAATGAATTAATGCAATCCTATATAAACAGTAGGAATATGTGGGTAAAAATTCTCACCCATATAATGAATATGGGAGACAAGATTGTAATGCATTAAATAATTTTTTACATTAAAACACAATTCTTTGTTTTATAACCAAATAGATTAAATTCTTTATACGCTCTGATTTGTTAACTAATATAAATCAAAACTGATCAGTTCTTTTCATTTAACTATAGTAACTATTTTTAGCGGTTAATAGTATTACCCCCAGACTCAGGATGTGAACCGATCATGTATTGTTTATTTTATCTATATTTAACTATTTTAGGCGTTCGATACTATATTAACCACTTTGTATTTTGTAAAATACTATATTTAAAACATCGAAATTACCAAAAGTGTCGTAATTGTACTGTTCATTCGACGAAATATCATATGACAAAACATAAGTTTGTGGTAATAAGTGACTGATTGAAGTAATTGATTGCAACTACTCAGTAAAATAGTCACTACCGTATTATGTGTTTCACTCATTAATAATGAGTCATTATATGACACAAATTAAAACAACATTTGGTTAATTAATATCAAGTCATCAAATCATAACATTAGCAGTGGTTTCGTATAATTAGATATAATGAGTTATAAATGGAAAGAATATTTTAATGAAAAAATACTAAATCATTACAAATGAGTCCAAAATAAACATCAAAATTGACAATTAAATGATTGAATAAACATATTCTCACTAATTATACATAATATAGACATAAATAGGAGTCAGTCCTCGTTATAATAGCCGTAAGAATGGGAAATGTTTTGATAAAACAAATGATAATTTGTGCCAATAATTAATTCAGAGTGAAATTAATGTTCAAAATTGGATTAATAGGGTTTCGATCGACGGTCACTGAAATGAAGCAAAAATAAACAAACCATTAGAAAATCATTTACTATCAAAAACTGGTTAATCCTTACGGCGGTCCTCCGCCTCCACCACCACTTCTCATGGGTCCGCCGCCCATCGGTCCGCCTCTGCCACCCATTCCACCTCTAGGAGGCCCTCCGCGACCACCGCCTCGTCCGCCGCCGCGATCGCCTCCTCGTCCGCCTCCTCTATCGCCTCGGAAACCACCGCCGCCTCCCCCTCGGCCACCGCGGTCTCCCATTCCGCCGCCGCGTCCGCCACCGCCACGGGGGCCGCCGCGGTCTCCCATTCCTCCGCGTCTCTGTCCGCCGCTCTCCACGACCTGCGGTGTCATAAGACCGGGCGGTCCGCCGTCCGAAGGTCGGGGAGCTTTGCATCGATTGCATTCATTACGCCACGAAAAGTTGTTGTTATTGCAGTTCGGATCCGGGCATCTGAAGACACAAACACAACACCCATTCATAACTACAACATTCAAAATCATATAATCATCTAAGCATACCTCCAGTCTCCCTGACGACCGCCATTATCGGATGAGCCGCCGCGGGGACCACCGGGTCCGCCGCCACGGCTTCCACCGCCGCCGCGATCACCGCCTCGGCCTCCGCGGAATCCACCGCCGCCTCCAAAGCCACGATCGCCGCCACTAGACTTTCGCTGCGCGAACTCCACTTTCACATACTTTCCACTACCAGTTGGAAACTCTTTGGCTATAAATGCAAATAATTTGTGATAAAAAGTTGGAATTGTTATACAATTGAGAAAACAAACCGTTGAACCAATTAATAGCCGATTTGGCGGCCTCTGGGTCTTCATAAGTGAGAGTGGCCTCACCCTTGCCTTTACCCGAAGCTTTGTCTCTATAGATCCAAATCTTGGGTTTACCCGTCTTTTTGTCAATCTATTAGAAGACAACAAATCGCTATTTAACACAAAGCCCTTCAAATATCACACCAAATGTCTCATACCTTAATCATTCCAATAGAGCCGTAATGAGAGGCCAATTGGTCTTCACTAATGTCATCGGGAAGTCCTGAGATAAAGACTGTGTCCTGATTCATGTCTATTGTAGAAATAAACAACAGTATTAGATATTAGCCATAAAATAGCAATTGACACCACTTTCAAGACATACCTTGTTGTCCATAATGATCACCCGGACCTCCAAAACCTCCGCGTCCGCCTGAATGGGACATTCAATACATATGTTAGACAATTATAATCTTATTTAGTTTGTGAGTTAATTTTATGTAATAATATCTTTCAGTACGTTATTATTTATTGATATTGCAGATAATTGTTACAGATATTTGGGATTATTAGTAACTTACTTTTATAAAATATATTTTGACTTAACCGATAAGAATATAAAAACCTATAAAATAACGTAATATTAGAGTATTATTAGCGGGAAATACACTAAACTCTGTAATCAAGAGTACAGATAAAAACTAAAGATTCACTGATAAAAAGAAAAACCTCTTAAAAACTCAACATTTAATACAATAATCATAATAAAGCTGTTTGTTTGGCACCAAATAAACCCCACAAATAATTGTAAAGCATTTTCAAACCCATTTGTTTTACATAACAAACAAACAAACAATGAATTGTTAAAACATTTAGTGTTTTAATCTTTTCATTAAAATTTAGTTTTTCTGATCAGTTTTGGTTGTGTGTAAACACTGTATGAAATGTATACCTTTCATAAAACCGGGGCCGGAACTACGGCCGCCTCCATGACCTCCTCTATAGATAGGGCGAGAGAAATGAATACACCATTTGTTAACAACATTAACACAATTTAAAACTCTCTTAAATGTCTATAAGAGTAGTTTTTTCTCTCTCAAGTCTTCCAGTAATTAATTGGTCTATAAATCAATGATAAAATATTTGGCATTTGTTGTATGCATTTTGTTTGAAAACACACTCAGGTATTATAAACATAGAAAATAAACATCAAAATCAATATACAATTAATAGTATACTCAACATATGATATATAATATTGAAATTGGATTTTTATACCCCCTTTCGATGAACTTATACCTTACATAACGACACAATTTTGAAGCACAAATTGTAGAGAAATATGTGAGGAAAAATATTACTAAAACTATTGTGTAGAGAACTCACGACTGTGAACTTCCGTTGTCTTTTGGTAACCTAAAAATTGTAAGAGAGTAAAAGTTGTCGTAACACTTCATTGTATGCGCTATTCATTAAATACAACTTTCAAACCATTTAACAAATTATTTTTAAATAGAAATTAAAGGATTTTCTCAAAGCAATTGATATAAAAATATATACAAAACAATTCACTATTTTTACAAAACAAAAAGCAAGAAAAGTAAAAACATGTCAATACAATATAAATGGCAAACGAAATACTGTTCCCTGAGAATTAAGACTAGAAATTGTAAAAATTAATAAATTTAATACAATTAGTAGACAATAGTGTGAGAGAAGGACTTAAAGCAATAGAAAGTTATTTTTACAAGTTTTGGGAAGAGTTTAAAACACAAGAGAGAAAACATAACAAAAACACAATAGTTTGATACACAGACTCATTGAACCGTCACTTAATGTTTGCTGTAATTGAAATGAAAGACAATTTGTCATTAAAATTATAACGTTTTTTGTTTGGTTTAACAGAAAAGAGACGACAATTTCAAGGCTAAGAACATTGTCTTTCATTTAAGCCGTGATATCGTTGTCTCCAATACATTACCTGTCATTTCCACTATAATAACAAATTATTAATTTAATACAACATAAAAACCTCCGCTTTTTACTTCATTTCTTAATCCATTCAATGGATTATCACATAAATCCATGTCTTCGCTGAAGGGAACAGTTTAACCGCAATTTGTTTAATACTCTAACACTTTTTGATACCTTTAAACATACCAACACTTGATACTTTAAAAAACTCAAACTAACACTCAATATAAAAATCAAATAATTTGATTACTAATTATTTACCGACTAATTAACACTTATTAGAAATCTGTTGAAACCTTAAAACTTTTATAAAAAACAAATATAAACTTATCATTGATTTCAATAATAGGACCGAATTTTTAATGGATTTAATGGCGAAAAGACGAGTGCATACCTGAATCCACTATTAGGTGGTCCACGAAATGAGTTGCCGTTACCCATACTGTCGTGAAATCCGGAGCCTCCGTGTCCGCCGCCCATTGAGCCGCCGCCACCACCGCTTCCGCCGTAATGCGAGTTTCCGGGTCCGCTCGAGCCGTATGGTCCCGATGGCGGACCGCCAGACATTCCGCCGCCACCGCCTGATAACGGGTTAAAGCCTCCGCCCATCGGAGAGCTCGATTGGCCGCCACCACCGCCGCCGCCGTACTGGTTGCTGGGACTTGAATACTGTCCGTATTGACCGCCACCAGACTGTCCACCGCCCGACTGTCCACCAGCGCTGCCGCCGGACGTAAAGTACGAATTGGCGCCGCCGTAGCCGCTGCTCGACGAGCCATAACCAGAACTACCGGTGTTGGCACCACCGGCGGGAGCGCCACTCGACCCACCAGTACTGTAACCATAACCAGATTGACCTCCGGATTGGCCGTCGGCTATAATGCAAATAAAATATAAGTTTTATGAGACGGTATAACCGTTAGAATAGCCCTCCCGTGTGGTTACCCCTCGTCTCACATACATGACGGATACCTGAGCCTCGATCCATACACTGTACCCTTCAGTGTAGTGATAGGCGGTTCACTCGACCAGTGACTGAGCACTTACTCATACATTCACATACATAATAAATAGTTATCGTGTGGTTATTGGCCACCAGTGGCCTGGGATATAGCCAGCGATCGGTTCCCAAACATAACCCACGACTGACATCGCAGTGATTATACGTTTAAAATAGAGTGGTTTTACTTACAGTAAAGGTTAGGTTGAGTTGAATAGGAGTACTGATCACTAGGAGTACTGGATTGATAGCCGCCGGACTGTTGTCCGTATGGATTGGGGGCCGAAGTGTTGCCGCCATAAGCGGGCGCCGCAGAGCCGGCCGACGAATACGATGAGTACGAGTCGCCGCCGTATGAGCCGTATTGAGTGCCGCCGTAACTGTAATACACGACAAATGCAATGAAACCAAACGGTTTGGAAGTAGTCATCGGTGGCCAGAGAAGTGGCCGAACACTACATACCCGGTGCCGGTCACTGAACTATTGCCAGAGGAGTAGCCGTACTCTGCAAATGAAAATATATGCAAATATATTAGCCGACAGTCATATCAAATGGTGGTGAGAGGTGTCATACGTGAGTCTGTCATGACTGGATCCGATGGTATCGTGTCTTTGAATTGATTATCAATCAAATGAATTGTCTTTTTGTTGAGTCAAAAGAAAGTGAATATTGTTTTAAAGGGAAAATGGCGTCCAATATATGCACTCCTATTGTGTTCAATACAACACTAGTGGAGACACCCATTGATTGACAGCCAAAACACAACACTTACGCAAAGTTTGCGTTATATTAATGTATTGTTCACTAAATATGCTTATAATTGATTCAAATTGTGTTTATTTTTCAATGAATTTATTAATTATTAGTAAAAACTAAATTTAATTAAATGTTTAATTACTAAACACATGCTCTGAATGTGTAATACATTTGTAATAAACGTATCGTTGACTACATTTGTGCCGTAATTTATGAGCACTAGTGTTGCGCTCAACGCTTGTCTCACATCCGCTTCTCTTTTGGTTATTGTATTTTAGAAACCAATCGTTTGATTGATATCTGGATTTAATAACCACTTAATAGTCACACCACCGATGGCTAAGTCCAAGAATCACACCAATCATAACCAGAGTAAGTCCGCAGACCGTAATTGTCTGCATTTGGTTCACACAAATCACTTTAATTGTAATTATAATGAATGTACTAATTGTGGATCAATTGATTTTGCCATCAAATAGACCGCAAAGACCACAGGAATGGTATCTTTCGGCCCAAACGTCACGTCAAGGAATCGATGAAAGGGGTAATTGTCTTGTTAT
>CAJPIZ010001200.1:0-17931 GCA_905368565.1 Medioppia subpectinata | reverse complement strand
AATCCCGTCTATTTTTGGCATCAAAGCACACACCCTCTGATTTCGGAACAGTTTACGCGTTCAAACTCTCAAAATTACTACTTGACCGAGAAGAATACGAAAAAATTTATCTTACGGAAACATCAATATATATGATACTTTGGGGATCCTAGCGCAGGGGGAGGGGGGAGAGTTCTGAATAAAAATATATTGTGTTTGATATGTTAACTATTAACGATAATGTTAATAGTTACACATAAATGTTAAAATATTGAAAAAATAGTAAATTAATGTAATGTTAAGTTAAATATAAGGTAAATGGGGGTCTTGATAAGACCCCTATCCTGTATAATGAATGTTATTATATTGTGTACAAAAAGTGGGGGAGGAGTGGGTGGGGGATTTAATGAATAAAAAGTGTGTTATGTGTAGATGTAAGGATTAAAACAAAAAATAATTCCTTATAGATACTAAATAATAACAATGAAAACTATTTTTAAATATTTTATTAATAAGAATTAGTCATCAATTGATACATTTTGTGTTCCTTCAGTGATATCAGATATGTTTTCGACTTCATCATCATCATCTAAATCATCATCAGCGGTATCATATTTATCAGTGGTGTCAATTGTATCAATTGGATCAATTGGGTCAATTGGATCAATTGGGTCAATTGGATCAATTGGGTCAATTGAGTCAATTGGATCAGTCGTATAAGTGGTAGTAGTGGTATTAGTGGTAGTTGCGGTGTCAGTGGTAGCGGTAGCAGTAGTATCAGTGGTAGTAGGGGTATCAGTGGTAGTAGCAGCATCAGCGGTTGCAGGATTGTCTGTATCAGGGGAATCATAACCAGGAAATACAAGTATATTTCTGTTATTTATCATAAGGTTAGGAACACTAGAAGTAATTAGTTTATTGAAACTAATATCATTCACAAATGCGTAATCAATAGCTTTTTTGTTAGTATAGATAGCATGTGGTGAGAGATTAGCTAAAAATAGCCCTGGATATCTAGTAAGATATATATAATAACAAATGTAATCGTAGACAGTTTGATGTGAAATGTTGAGTTCACTTTGTGTGAACGCCAAAAACTCCTCATTTGTATCAAATTTTTCTTTTAATCCGTGATATAATAATCCAAAATTGAACTTTTCAAATTGACCATAAAGTTTAGCAACACCCAGGTTATACTTGAGGTTGTCATGTATCTTGACAATTTTTCTGGTATCGGTGGGTATTTTCAAGGCTTTAATTTTCGCAAATAATTCGTTACTATTGGTGGCTTGATATGGTTTGATTTGTTTTGTCTTTTTGTCAAGTTTTTCTCTGATATTCATTTTAACTTGTACTATGAATTGTCGTTCCATTTGGGCTTTATCAATGTTATCGAACTTTCGTTTGATGGTAGTACTTGTACTTGTACTCGGTAATGCGTAATTAAATTTATTTGAAATGTTATTCAATTGTTGCCGTTCTTCTGCGTTAAGAGAGTTTTTAACAATTGTTAAAAACACTTTTTTGTCTTTTGCCATAGCTTTTACTTTTGTAAATAACTCTACATCAGAGTCAGCCATTTTTCAGATTAATCTGAAAAAATTTAATTAAAGTTTAATTAAAAAATATGACAAAAATAATTATTCAGTAAATACAGACTTATCTGTTAATTTCTGTGATTTTTAAAATCACCTACGTGATCACTACCGAAATATGCACACAATTATTATATGATTTTTGTATTATTTTTATTAAATCGCATTAAATCAAACAATAAAAATATAAACAATTATTAAACACATTAATTCATTTTTGTATTTAATTAATTAAATAAATTAGTGTTGAATACAAAACATCTGTGTTTATAAATTTAATTAATTTTTAAATGTAAATACAGATGGTTTGATATTTTAATTAAGTATAAATTGAAATACAGATGTTTTATAAAAAGTCAATTAAATAGATATGTACACTAAAACATCATTATATTACATAAAATATTTTTAAATTGACTTAAATCCACACTTATCCAATTATACAAGACATTATAATTATTCTATTTTAAAATAAAAATATAAGAATAGTATTATTTTTACTTTATATATGCAAAATTAATTGTTCATTCTAACTAATGGCTTAATATTACATTGTTCTTGTAAAAATAGATCATTAAAATTTAATCTCTTAACCAATAAATCTAATTTAAAGTTATAATAATCAATATAATCTCGTTTAACAAAATATATGTTATCGTTATATCCAAACACATACTCATAATCGTACACATTTAATTTAAATAACTCTATTGGTTTACTAACAAAATGATGTTTAATACCTTCTTTAGTTGTGTTATACATTTTATAATAACTTTTAGGCATCTCTTTTGAAAACATATATAATGTATCATTTATTTGATTATAATACACACCAGTTATTTTCTCTGTTATATTTTCATGTGAATACATCATTGATAGTTGGTTATTAGTACACCGAAGCGGATGTGCAAACGATGGATAAAATATTACTAACTCGTAATCTAATTTAACAATACTAACTAACTTTCCTAGTTTAAAATTCCAATATGTATCGTGTATAAATTTAATCGGTTTAATTTCATTATCGAAATACATATAAAATGACTGCTCATGAGAAAGCTCATTCGACTGATTTTGATAGAGAAACAAATATCCATCAATGTTATAAATCAAATCAAAGTATAAGTTATGTGCACACATCCAGTTATTATTTTTACATGGGTTAATCTCTGGGTAACTTGTTACTTTATAAGTATCTTTAGTAGTTTTATGTGTATTAGGTGTAGGCATCTTGTTTCCTTGTATTGGTGTAATACTTGGTATACTTGATTCAGTAGTAGTTGGAGTATTAATAGTTTCGACTCGATTGATTTCATTTCTGTATAAATCATTAATCAATTGTTTATCAAAATCGTTTAAATTTATATCTGAAGTATTGATATTTCTGTGTATGTAAGCCGGAAACATGATTGACATAAATTCATCTACATGCCCCAATCCTAAGACGTGTCCTATTTCGTGTATTAATGTAACCATTACATTAACTGAATTTGGTTTTAAATCTGAGTTTAAACACCAAAACATTTGGTTATTTAAGTGTATAACACCGCTTTCCGGTAAGAATGCGTGTCCTAGAATATCGTCAACGAAATCGGAATCGGCTTCAAAATACCTATGATTTGGGTCAACAAACATAATTGTAATGTTTGCGTTTGTATCATTATTTATAAATGTAAATCTGAAATCACTCACACGCTCCCAGACATTGAAAGCTAATCTCATTTCATAAAACAATCGATCGGGATAATCAGTCATTAAATATTTCGGATGATTAAGAAACGACCATGATAACGATTTATTAGTCCATAATTTTAAATTTAATTGATTATAATAATAATTATCGAATAAGCGAGTGGTGGTATTAACCACGCTGGTGAGAGTAACCACGCTAGTAGAATTAATCGATTGAGTGGTGGTATTAACCACGCTGGTGTTTATAAATAGAATACATTTAATTATATTAAATATTAAACTAGTTATTATAATTAATTTCATTTTTATGAGTATTTTTTGTTTAACTTAACTGATATTATAATATTATATTTATTATTTATCTATTATTTTTTCAATGAGTCTACCGAGCATATCTATAAAATTCATATGCTTATTACTTAATGAATATAACACAATTAAGCATAATTGTCCACAATATTCAGTATTAAATTCCTGTATTTTGAACGTATTCATTAAGATATTTTTTTCTAAATAAGATTGTAATTCTATAGGAGGTTTTAATCCATAAGAATCAAAGTAGTATTTATTATTATAATTTCTGTAATAACATACCCAATGTGTTCCTTGATTTTGTATTGAATCTAAATTAACAATTCCACATTCAATATTATTACATTTATTAGGTAATGTATCTCTCATAAATACACCTCTAAAGTGTTTAATTTGTAGATATTTAGCACCATTTTGTAAATCAATATTACTCATAGATTTATTATATTTCTTAATTATTTCACTAATAGAGGTGCCCTGCCTAAAAAAAGCCCTTTCCCTATGGAATGACCAGTGCCTTTGCCTATGCAAAGACCTTTACCGTGACATTTATTACATTTTTTATACAAACTACTACCAGTGCCTTTACCAGACAATAACTTATTCTCAATTAATTCATTGTGTTTTTTCGTTTCAACCAACTGTCGTTCATTAGTTTTAGCCTGGTTAACAGCTTTAGCTATTGCAGAACCACCAGCTGCTAAACTACCAAGCGCACTTAAACCACCAATTATTAATGGTAAAAATGGTAGAAAACCTCCATGTTTTTTCAACGCCATAACTTGTTTACCAGATAAATTAATGATATACCCCTTTTTTAATTTTAAACTCTTATTAATTTGATCATGCTGTGTTTTAGTTATTAATATAGGAAGCTCACCACTTAATAAATCTTTATAGTTTAATTTAATTGATAAACTAGATTTATTTCTAAGTGCTTTACTTAGTTTTGTTTTTTGATTATTGGTTAAGTTAACTTTGTGTTCAATATAACTCATTTATTTAAAATAAAATATTAAATATCAATGATCAGTGTTGTAGATATCTAGATGTCTATGACCAGTGTTGTTGATATGTTTAAATATCAATAACCAGTATTGTAGGTGTGTTACACATCTATAATCATGCGTTGACCATCGCTTGTTAGCTTTAATATCCTATCACTTAATATTAAACAATAACATTTAGTATTAGCGGTCACATTTGCGTGAAATTTAGCTCTAATAGTTATATCGGATATGGAATTTTTAAGTTTTTCACTTTGTTTACTCACATCTATAACAAACAATGGATATAATGTTTTATAATCATTTTGTGCTATCATTATATCATTATATGAATCGTTTAACCCATAATACTTTTCTCTAAATAATCTAACTAATTGATATGAAAACACGTAATCGTTCTTTTCAAAATCATTAATTATATCTATATTTGGATACCTTATAGCATTTAATTCTACATTAATTGTTCGAAGTTTACAGTGATCAAATACACCAGGATTACCATTATTTTTACTTCTATTTGTTTGAAAACCAATAACAATATATCGTGGTTTTTCAGAAGCACTTCGTGGTCCTAACCGCCATGTAAATTCATTACTTTGTGGTACATCTATTTGATCCATATTTCGATACATAAACCCAATATTTAAATTCTGTTTAGAGGATATAATTTTATTTAATTTTAACTCTTCTTCCATCGATGGTTTGACATTAACCATAGTCCATACAATACTCGATAAAGTTACTTTACTCGTAGCGTTCCCAGATACGGCATCCTCGTTACCACATCGTGTTAATATTAAACTATGTTTAACACCATATATTAATTTTTTATAATCTTCACAGAAACCAAATATATGTGTTAATGGTATAATAAATGAAAACTCGCCTTTACCACTCTTTATTATTTTATTATGTCTTACTTTAAATCCAATATTAGTAGTTAAACTCGCTTCACCTGTACCACTATCTTGGTACCAACACATATTAAGTCCGCTTTTCTCATAACTATCAGGATAACTTAATAAACCTTTCATTAACGAACAATGACCTGGATAATTAATATATTCGATTATTTTATCACCAATTGAGTACTCGATCCTATCAAACAGATACATCATAGCATTATTAATTAATGATACAACATCGGTATCAGCGTAGTCTGTTCCATCATCCTTAGTTAATTTACCTTTTATTTGTAAAAACGATTTACTTGGTAAATAATATAAATCTTGGTTTTCAATAATTATACGTATTTGTGAATTAGTATTAAGATTACTTCCAACGACAGGTTCATAATTGTGATAGTTATATTCAGATACACTCTCGTCGATGTGTAACGGTTCCGTTATTTTAAGATAATTTTCCGAAACAAAATTATTCATTATTTACTACGTAAATAATGAACAAATTATTTTTTTGAAATAATATTATTCATTTAATAACTAAGAATTAAATAACAATTAAATAAAGATGAGTTATTCATTAATATTAAATTCAGATAAAACACATTTTACTATAAATTATTACCCACCAATTGAGTTAAATCCTACTAAAAAATATGAATTAGCTCTTGTAAATCTTGAGACATATTATTCGTTTCCAAATATAGATAAAACAAACAATATATTTAAATACTCTGACAATGGAACAAATTGGTATACAATTGAAATTTCAGAAGGGTCATATGAGTTAAATCAAATAAATAATGAAATCTTTAGAATAATGAAATCTAATAATCATTATGACAAAGTTACTAATAAATCATATATAACAATAGGTGCTAATTTTGCAACATTAAAATGTATTATACAGATAGATAATAAATATAAAATAGATTTTAGTGCTAATAACTCTATTAGTAATGTATTAGGATTTGAAAATAATATTATATCTAATAGTTATAATGAAGGAACAAGTACAGTTAATATATTATCAATTAACTCAATATTAGTTGAATGTTCTATTATTGAAGGATCGTATGTTGATTCAGTACAAGAACCAATAATATATAGCTTTTTTCCCAAGTGTTTACCAGGTGAGAAGATTATTGAAACGCCAAAAAATTTAATATATTTACCATTGATAGTTAAAACTATTAATAGTATAACAATCAAATTAAAAGATAATAATAACAAACAATTAAATTTACGTGGAGAACAAATATCAATTCGATTACATTTAAAAGAAATAAACTAAGTAAAGTAAATAACAGAGTTGAATTCTAAACTGTTTAATATATTTAATTCATCTTGAACATTAATAAATATATTGTTACCTCTAATGTACACATCTAGAAATGTTTGGGTTAGATATCGTCTCACTGT
This sequence comes from Medioppia subpectinata, assembly GCA_905368565.1. Lineage (NCBI taxonomy): Eukaryota > Metazoa > Arthropoda > Arachnida > Sarcoptiformes > Oppiidae > Medioppia > Medioppia subpectinata. Next base: position 11,022 of record CAJPIZ010001200.1, on the reverse strand, counting down.
TTGATCGTTATGATTTTCATACCTTACACATTTTAATACACATTGCGTTGATGTGTAATGATCTTTCATTTCAGCTATATTTATTACACTTGTATTAACAAACGTTAATACTTTTAATGTGCCTGTTAATATATAAAGATTGTTAACATTTGAGTTTTTGAGTATTAAATCACCAGATATCTTATCTTTATTATATACTGGTATTGTTAGTTTTGTTTCAATAGGTATAAATTTAATAGTATTTATTTGTTTATCCATGTACATTTTATTGACCGCATCGTTTGGTTCAATTGCTAAACCTACGTGTTTAATTTGTTTGTGTTTCATATCAATGATTTCATCTTTTAAGTGAAATGTTTTAGAGTAATCTTCGAGTTGTTTTTTAAATGATTTTTTTAAATTTTGTTCAACACGATATACATATATTCGTGTACAACAATCTTGCGAATCAGTTGGATCACCGAGATTAACAATCTTATTTTTATTCATATTCAAAACTCCAATCATTGTATCACCAGTATTCTTGATAAACATATCAGTGTTAATATTTAATTGATTATTGTTATCATTTGGTTCATTGTTATCACGTCTAAATCCAAATTTATTAATCATTTATTTAATAGATTAAATGAAATAGTCATTTATTATAAACATTATGTTATTAACTCATATATAACAAGTCAAAATGATAGTTTTTAACATATTACTAACACGTCCTTAACATATCACTAACATATCCTTAGCATATCCTTATGATATCTCAAATCATTTATTTGAAATACCTATTTTAAATTTTTAATAAATGGAAAACCTTAAAAACGTTAAAAATATTAAATCTATAACTGCAAATGATTTGGTTGACAATTATAAAATAACATATGTATCTAAATTTCAAGATGCATTTAGAGAAAATTTATTAAATAATACAAATAAAACAAAGAAACAAATATGTGCAGATATAGGTATTAGTAATACAAAATTAAAACGTTACATGAAAGATTTAAATATGAATAGCTTTTATAGATCAAATAATTTTAAAACTGTTAAAAAAAATAATAAGCCTAAACAGAAATGTACAAATAGTAATATTACAGAAACTGAAATTGATAAAATAAATGATGATAAAGTAGAACCAATAGAAAAGATAAAATATAAAAAACCTAGAACTAAACAACAAATACAAGCTGGTAATATGACTGATGATAATATTGATGCATATATTGATTCAACATTAAATAACATTAAGTAAAATTACATTTGCATAGTTATATAAAACTATTAAAGTTTTTACAAGTAAATGAATAAGAAACAGGCTATTGAACTTGTTAAGAATGATGAAAATGTTAGAAAAGATATAAAAGATATGATAGTTAAATATAATAACGCAAACATTGCAACACAAGCCGAAGCAGGTAAAACATATCTTACTGAAAACATAGCACTATGTGGGGCTGTTGCGGTAATGGGGGATGAAATATATGAAAACGGATTAGAAATAAACATATTAACTAATAAACTAGAAAAATTTGGTGAAATAAACAAAGACGAATTAAAACAAATAAAATTTGAACAATTAGTTAATACTTCTGAGGATGAGAAACGAGCTTATATATACAATAAAATGATATCACGGATAAGACGAAACAAACAATTAACAAAATAAATATAATATTTTTCTGTTTGTTAATTAAAATATAATCCTTGTTTAATTGATGAGAACCTTGTTTTAATAATGTAGAAATCATTTATTTAATAGAATTAAATGAAATAGTCATTTATATTTAATAGAATTAAATAAAATAGTCATTTATATTAAATTAATAACTTTATTTAATCATAACAATCGAACACATAGTTACTGTATTTATATATTAATTATATTTATATACGAAATAAATTAATAATAGAATAGTAACTATTATTCTGTTTAAATTTGTTGCATCTTATTAGTTTCATCTTATTTAAATTATATAAATGATTGTAAGTAATCACGTTAATCCAAAATTAAACAATCAGTATATAATGGGTAAAGGCGTTAACACATCGCCTAAATTTATATATAAAGAGCCTGTACATATAATTAAGAAAAGATTTACTGGTAAAAACTCATTACCATATGAACAAAAAATATTTTTAGATTCACTTATTAAACGTAAACAATATGGTTTTGGTACAAAGCCTATTAAACACAAGAAAGCTACGAATAGAGATGGGTCTGGACTTAAAAAGATAACTTAATAAGTGTTTCATATTATTATAGCTTAATTAACTAGATTGTTTTGTATTATCTTTAACTGTTCACTCAATGTAATTATTTTGCGTTTAACTAATGTATCCAATATAGCATTAATTTTATTGTATTCACCATTATTACCTGCAAAATATGATGAAAAACTTAATCTTAAATCATCGATTAATTCAACCGTGTTATCAGATAGATATTCGATACCAGCGTGGTTACTACTACCTCCGTGGTTACTTCCTCCCCGTTTTTTAAACAATTCAGGAAATATTTTATTTGATATTAAATACCATTTTTCACTACGGTCGGCGTTTACTTTTCTTGTATTTGGGTCAAAGTCTCGATATATAGCATTAGTATTAGTTAATATATCTTTATAATCATCATAATCTTCGTCAATACATTTGTCTGTATCTGGATCTGTTTTTGTCAATAACTCCATTAATCCTTCTGTAGCTGTATATCTATTATTACCAATAGTTAATCTATTTTTATCAAATTGGATATCTGAATTTCCAATAGTATATATATTTTTTAATGTATTATAACGTATTGAATAACCAGCACTTGATCTATTATCAGTTGAACTTAGATATTTTTGGATTAATTTACTTACATTAACTGTAGGTGATGGAGTAATGTACGATTGACTCGCTATTGGTATCAACTGACTAGAACTAGTTGGTTGACCAGATGACTGAGTACTTAATTTTTGATATATTTTTTGTTGATTATACGCTAATTGCTTTTCATTTTCAGATATCTGTCTTCCGAGCTTATCAAATTTTTTATTTAGGTCTGTTTTTTCTTTGTCTATCGACTCACTCACACCTTGTAGAGTTGTAGTTAGTGGTTTTAATAGTTTGACATTTTCTTCTTCATATCCGATATCTTTATATTTTTGGTCTTTAAAATTAGATTTAATATTACTTCTTGTTTTAATTAGTTCTTCAATAACTTTATTTCTATCACCTTCAATTTTTACAAACATATTATTTATTATAAATAAATAACATAGTACTCAATTATTTAGTAATATTATTTAAAATAAAAGTAGTCCAAGTTTTTTCTATATCTCCCGTTATTAATATTAGATGTAAGATCAATAGTTAAAAAGTTATAGGGTTCTTTCCATACTTCATTACATATGTATTTAAACTCATTTTTACCCATGTCACTATTACAGTGATCTCTGTATATATTATCCAGTGTAAGTGTATCTTGTGGAAATAATAAAAACATGTTAGAGTTTTCACGGATAGTTTGTCTAGGTAATTTAAAATAGTTTTGTGATATATAAAAACAGTCAGTGTTATTGTGTCTACCGCGTGTGTAATACGATTCACATTTATTCTGCTTTTCTAACATTAAGTCATCAAATATAATTAAGTTTTTCTCATTAACGTTTAAGTCTTTTGGGTCGGGTATATATGTATTATCCTCGTAATGATCAATAATTATTTGATCTGTATTATATTTATGCTTTAATGTATTAATATAATAATCATCATATAATTTATTTTTAATTAAATCTTTTATTATATACTTGGGTAGCTTATTCTCAAACGATTTAATAATTAACTGATATTCTGGTTGATGTAGTGATTTACCAAACAAATATAAATGGTTATAATCTAAATAATCATTAAGTAATAGATTCATAATTAAATTTGTTTTACCACAGTTTGATTTACCAATGATACATGCACGAATAGAGTCTGGAAGTAGTTGATTGTTATTACGTTGATTAGTATGTGGAAGAGTTAGATTCTCCATTTATTTAATGAATTAAATGAAATAGTCATTTATTTATTAATATAAATGATACGTTGTATATGACTCACTTTGTGGTTAATTTATTGTATATAAATTAAAATGTATATTTTTTGTTTGAAGTGTAGAACTAAAACTGTGGCTAAGGATATAAAAGAATTTGTATCTAAAAATGGTAGAAATATGTTGAAAGGTATTTGTACTGTTTGTGGTAAAGTAGTTAATGTTATTAAGAAATCGACTAGTGTTGCTTTAGTAACCAAATCTGGTGAAGGGGTTATAAACACGTTGATTAATAAATTACCTGAAATACATATGAGTTTACCCAAAAATATTAAATCTGAATACATAGAAGATGGTGATTTTAATAATACAGGTAAATATAGTTTCTGTGGGCCTGGTACTAAATTAAATAAACGATTACAACAGGGGTATAAAGGTATTAACGATTTAGATAAGGCGTGTTTACAACACGATAAATCCTATGATACTCATAGTGATGTAACAAACAGAAATATAGCGGATAATGAGTTGGCTGAGATATGCAATAAGTTAGCTAATGATATAAATCAACCAGATTATGTAAGAAAAGATGCTAAAAAAGTGGCTGCTCTTATGTCTGGTAAATCGTATTTAGGACTAGGTGTAAAACAAGGTGCAAACTCATGACAGTTACAGAATAAGTCTTCCGAGCATAATCAAAATGATGTTTATGATATAAGTAGCACAAATATAAACGAAATTTATGCTGATCCTAAACGTGGTTTAAGCGGTATTAAGGATATTATGAGAAAAACAGGTCAAAATAAACAAAAAGTTAAAGATACTTTAGATTCAAATGATACATACACATTACACAGAAGAATAAAGAAAACCTTTTTAACACGTAGAGTATATGTTAATAATATTGATGACCAATGGCAGGCAGATTTGGCTGAAATGAGACATCTTTCTGATGATAATAATGGTTATAATTATATATTAACAGTTATTGATTGTTTCAGCAAATACGCATATGCAATACCAATTAAAAGAAAAACGAGTGATGAGATCGTTAATGCGTTTAAAACAATATTTAAAAAACGAAAACCATTAAAATTACAAACAGATAAAGGAAGAGAATTTATTAATGCTAAATTTCAAAAATATTTAAGTAACTTAAATATTAAATGGTTTACAACTGATTCAAATTATAAAGCATCTATTGTTGAACGTTTTAATAGAACTCTAAAAGAAAAAATGTATAAGTATTTTACTGAAAAGAAAACAAATAAATGGATAGATATTATTGATGATTTGGTATACAATTATAATACTTCATACCACAATAGTATTAAGATGACTCCTACAGAAGGAAGTAAGAAAGAACATAAATATGTTGTATATAATAACTTATATCCTAAAGTAGACAAAGTTAAAAAGACTGCTGCAAAATATAAAATAGGTGATAAAGTTAGAATTACAAAATATAAAACTGTTTTTGATAAAGGCTATATACCTAATTATACAACTGAAATATTTATAATCAGTAAAGTAATAAAATCAATACCAATTACATATAAAATTAAAGATTATAACGATGTTGAAATAGGAGGTATATTTTATGAACAAGAAATGGTTAAATTTAATAAACTAGATGATAAATATATAGTTGAAAAGATATTAAAACACAGACGAAAAGGTGATAAAAAACAATATTTTGTTAAATGGTTAGGTTATGGTGATGAATTTAATTCATGGATATTAGCTAAAGATTATGAGTCTCAATAATAAATATTTCGAGCTCAATAGTTAATCTCCGATCGTTTTAACAATTTATAATATTTTAAAATGTAATTATTTAATTGGTATTTTATAATGACCATGCGCTAACGTAGTGATACCGTCTTGGTTTATGTATCTTTTATCATCATAACATGATAGTCCTACTTTTTCTTGATTATAAGTATAAAGATTTAATTTAGTTGATCCAATTCTATTATAATTAACAATTGTATTTTCTGAATGAAATAACACATTTTTATAATCATCAAACTTATTATTCGTTAATTTCTTAGCTGGTATACCTTTTGCTTTCATATTATCATATGTATTATTAAGTAATTTATCCTTTGGCGTACCATTTTTTATCATCTTAGAAATAATTTTATCGGGATATTCTATTTGATCTGCAAACATTTTAGATCTTAATCCAACAAATTCTTTAATTAATCCTTCGCCGGTTTCGATTTTTAACTTGCCTAATACCATTTTATTTTGTGGTATTATATTAAATTTGTTATCATTATTCATATTAGAAGTATCATACCATGTAGGTATATCTGCTTTTATATCGTTGTAGAAATCCTCTGTTTTAACTTCTAAAAGTAAGGAATCCGTATCCGTTTCTATTATTTGTACATTTGATCCCCATTTAGGTTTCGCGTAATCATATACGTATTCATACATTTTATATTTAGACATTTCTAATATTGTAAAACCAGCATAAATTGGTTTGTTATATGTAACCACATCTTTAGCCATATGAACCCCAACAAAGTTTTCATTAAATATTGTTGCAGTTTTGAATGTAGGTTTTGAAATATATTTACATGCCTTTTTCTCTTCTGTCACAAATTTAATGTTTTGCCGTTTTAATATATTTTCAATTGTTTTACCATATATTGCGTTGTTCATTAATTTAAATAATGTCTCTTCAAATTTATTTTTAGCGTTTTGCCTTAGTTTAGTATTTAAATCTATATAGGGTTTTAACCATTGCGATTGGTTATATTTGACGGCACAATGAATTTTAGTTAATTTTAAACCATGCTTTAGGGCTTGTTGTAATATTCTATAATCAACAGTTATATTCGTTTTATTATTTAAATTAGATACTAATTTATGGGTTTTTGAAAGGTTACCTTTTTTAGAATTAATTAAATTTTGTTGATATGGCGATAGATCTTCATATTTAATTAATTTGTGTTCTGGTAAAAAGGGATAATCATTATGTAAATCATGTAAATTAGATGGGTATTCAATATCACATTTTATTGTGTATCCAATTGAATCTGTATGTAATAAATTAGTTATATTATTTGTTAAATAATCAATGTCATTATCATTACACCATTTAAATCCACCATGCGGTAGATATTGTGACATCGCGTTCCCATACAGATTATTTACATCAACTGAAGCTAAATATGATGAAGTTTCAGTTTTATTATAATTTTTAATATATTTATTATTAGCTTTAGAATAACGTTTCATTATGGTGGATTGCCCACCTTTAATACCATCCATGTAGAAGCGTATCATATCTGTATCACTTAGCAATTCTAAATTGACATTCGTATGTTTAAGCATTGCATCCCAGGATAAGCCTGGTGCTGATACGTAATGTGCGGGATCTAAATGATAATATTTTAGACACATATTTCTGAAGTTTTCAAATACTTCAGTTAATAATAAAACATCCGTTTTTAAGTATAGTTTAGTGTAATCAGACATTGATTTGCAATTAAAATTTTTATAAACTTGTTGTGCTCTATTATATTCTTCATCTGTAATATGCTTATCATATACAGATGAATAAAATTTATCTTTACTAGGTAATTGTTCTTTTAATTTATCAATTGAATCCATATATTCATATGGATATATACCTTTTTTTGTTAATAAATTAATATCATTTTGATTTATATCTTTGAAATGATTTTTTAAAATATTAAATTCTGTAAGATATGATGCTAGTTTATCTAACGACTCATTTAAGAATCGAATACTATCTTTAAATTCGAATGTAATTTTTGTGTTTGGTATCTTAATCTTAATTGAAATAAAATTTTCCTCTGATTGAGCCAAAATTCTAAATTTTGGATCAAGCTTATATAACTCTGTTACGAATAATTTAAAATCATATCTACTACCATTATGAAATATAAACGGTATATTCATTGATGTTCTGGCATTTATATTACATGTATTATGAGCCGCACCCCGATATTTACCGGTAATATGACAATGATCACGTACTTTGACGTCGTATTCATCAAATACTTTCCTACATAAATGACATTTGATTGAATTTCTAAAATTTGTCTCTTCATCATTTGTTAAATGATGGTTTTTGTATAATTCAAATCTAGTTTTTAATAAATCATATAATTTAATTCCTTCTTCTTCTAACGAATTTATGAAATTATTTATAGTATCATCAACTGATGTACCTTCATATTCTTTAAATGCTGAATATATATCAGATGCAGTGTTAAATGAATAAGAACTTGATTCATGTTTATGATATTTATTTTGATCAGCTATAGCTTTTAAAAGACATTCAAAATCACTATAGTATACTATTGGCGCTTTAATTGTTTTATTATAATTTTTAAATTTCAATTGTAAATCTTTCGGTGTTTTAAGAAAAGCTGATTCAGTAGTTAAGTAATTATCACATATTGTTTTATGTTTGTTAAAAACCGATTGATCTGATGTATGATAAAAACACCTTATACAAATATGATTAAACTCTTTATGTGCTGTTAATTGGTTTCTTATTAAAGCAGATAAATTTTTTATGTAGATATAATGCGAATTGATTTAAAAACCGATTGATCTGATGTATGATAAAAACACCTTATACAAATATGATTAAACTCTTTATGTGCACAATTAACCAAAGAATAATTTCGTCTATTTAAAAAATACATCTATATTACGCTTAACTATTGTGGTAGTTAAAGGAAAACTTACTTATTGTTTAAATATACTACAAGAAATTAAAGTAAACAACAACTAAACGGTATAATACTTTCATTTTTTACTATGTATACATTTATACTTATGTCTTCGTTTTGTTTACAAAATTTAGTTACATTTTTAATTGATACCGGAAATTCTATGTTATTAAAATTTAAATTTCTGCAATCAGTATTTTGGTATTTTGTAACTCTTTGTGGATCTTTTAATATTTTATCTTTTAAAAAATGATATTTAATACAATATTCAAAACACTTTTGATCCTTGTTTTGAATGTTTATTGTCGCTTTCTTATTTTGTATCCATTTCGGTTCTTTTATGTATGAACTACCTTTTAATGGATTATATTTATATAATTTTATATATATACGTTGAATTTCATCAAAATTATAATACGCTTCATTACTATTAACCTTTTCAATATGCTCAATTATATAATTACAATTTTGATTTAATTTACTTTTATAATCATCGGGATCTAATAATATTACATTTTCTGACGTTATCATTTTTAAAACCGATTCTTGTTCGTTGGTTTGTTTATCTGTTTTTGTAAACATAGCTGATACAACAGTTTGAATTTTTAAACCATCTTTATCACTTAAATCATTTAAAATATACTCTTTCATTAATTGTATTATATCTGTTATCATGTATGGATCTCGTGTGGTGTTTTTACATGTTATTTGGTATGTTTTAAAACATGGAAAATATCGAAGCAGATTATGAAATTGATATATTAGTAGCAACAATAGATTCATAAATATGAAGAATTAAAATCATAATAATTTATTTATGAGAAGTAGTTGGTGTCCCATAAGGAATTTACCTTAATCAAATTGGGGGATTTGATCTACATTTGTAGGATTAACCTGTGGTTGATTTAAATTGTTTTTGTGTTTTGGTGATATGAGGTGTCGAGCCCAGTGTTTTTTTGTTATGTCAGTATTACAAATCTCGCAGTGATTTGTATCCATCTCATTATTTACTAGGAATAAATTTAGTAAGCAAAAAAATCGATATAATTAATTATACTAATTTTTATTTTAAATAAATGTCTTCAATTAAAAGATGTTGTACTTGTAAAATATTAAAAGATATAATAAAATTTCATAAAAATAAATCTTCAACAGACGGATATTTTCATAGATGTAAAGAATGTCAATTGAAACCAACTTTATGTAGTTCCTGTAATAAACAGTATTGTAAAACTTATATTAACACACATAATAAAACAAGATATCATCATGATCGATTAGAAGTTAAAAGTGCATGAAATATTATAAATATTATCAAAATTATAATGATTTCATTATTCATTATATGTTTATATTTTAATAATATTTTATATACACACAGTCAGTTATCAACACCTGAATTTATTAATCGTAATAATCCTATATATAAAAATATAGTTAAACAATGTATGGAATTATTAAATTATACTCAATGTAAAGATATTACAAAAAATTTACATCATTTAATTAAATATCAAAAAATAATTAATGGTTATGAATTCAATGAAGACAATAAATATAAAGAGTGTAAATTATATAAAAGATATCTTAATTGTGTAGAAAATGTATTCTACAAAGCTGGATGTAAAGAAACAGCATATTTAGACATTAAACCATACATTTATAATTATTATTACAGTTATAAAACCAAATGTTTATATGAACCAACCAGTAAAATTTATGGAATAGATACTACGTTCTTTATTCTTATTGTAATATGTTTATCATTAATAGTTATATCTATTTTTATAATTATATGTTCTTGTTTATTTAAAAAGTGAAATTTTATAAAATAAAATAAATTTATTAGAAATGACTATTACATTAAATTTATTTAATAAATGACTATTACATTAAATTTATTTAATAATGTATATAATTATTCTAAATCTTTTATTTCTTACATGTATTCATACTTGTAAAGTTAACGAAGTTACAAAATTTTGTACTGAATTTAGTAATAATACAATTTTACTTGGTAATTTTAATAACATTATACCATTATTTCCATTCTATAATAATACATTTGGAATAAATTGTACTAATATTAATAATCTTACATCACATAATAAATTGTGCTGCTCTAATTATTTACATTACGGATACTATTTAACTCATTTTTGTTTTAATCCTTACATCTACACATAACACACTTTTTATTCATTAAATCCCCCACCCACTCCTCCCCCACTTTTTGTACACAATATAATAACATTCATTATACAGGATAGGGGTCTTATCAAG
>CAJPIZ010001199.1:0-17931 GCA_905368565.1 Medioppia subpectinata | reverse complement strand
ATATCTATCAGCACTTTCAGGACTATATAAGAGCTGTGCATATCATGTATGTTAACCAGTCTTTCCCTAGAGTTATAACAGTTAACAACAATAAAGTGTTTTAAACCCAGTCTTCGGTCGGTTTATTTCGGAGGTTAGGCTTAGCCAGAAGTCTGCCCCCACTTCGGGCATTCCTAACACTCCAAGTGGTGGAGGGCACGGGTTTCTGGTCTACGACTGGAAGTCTCCGTTTATATTGATTCCCATCGAAGAGGTGGAAGACTACGAGACCTACGACAACAGAAGTCTCACTTTCAACCGCACCCGATCCGACTGGTGGACGGCTGCCAACTCTTGGACTCTACGCCGCGATAACATCGTTGGCTTTATTCAAAGACAACCGGACTTCTTAAGAGACATCGCGTTTACCGGGTAACCCGTCGTCGGCCCAGATTCCGATACGCACGGCATCCTTACACTCGCGATTGTGGAATTGAGTGGTTTGTCGAGCGACAAGAGGTCGCTATACTTTCGGACGATATCCAGACCTATTGGGAGGTAACGCTTTTACCAAGGTTTAGCCCAGAGTCGCTGCAAACCTACGCAAGGAGGCGGCAGTCGATGAATGGTTACCTATAATCGCGAGGACACCCATTGGAAAGGTTTCGGACGAAAGACTTACAACAACAGAGAGTCGATAACAACAACAATAAGAAAAAAAATAACAACAGTAAAGTATAGAATAATAAACCAGAAGTATATAACAACAAAAAGAAGTATATTTAACAACAAATAATAACCACCAACTGATTCAACACCAACACCGACCACACACTGCCAACCGTGTGTTACCTTCCGAAGACTTGGAGACTCACCATAACTGATACGAAGAATCGGAAAGACTTTCAAACCAATAATAAGATTTATACGACTTTCCGAAAGACTAATTGAAACTATAATTTATAATAATTTTTGTTTGAAAGATATTTTTGCAACATTGTTAAAGACTATATTTGTATTAATTATTAACTTTTTTGGACGAATTCTACGAAAATGACAACTAATAGACGTAACGAAGAGATGACCACTTCTACTATGGTTGAGACCTCAGACATCACGACTCTCGTGAAGTCCTTCACTGACTGTCTCTCAGCACTGAACACACTCTTCGAAAGAATCAGTACTTCCAAGAAGTCAACGATTTGTAACAACTGCTCAAAGAGTGGACACATTTGCGCGGACTGTCCTTCCCGTGAAAGTATGAACACATCTAAAGACTATGACATCAATGGTCTGAATGGAAGACATCGTGCAAAACAACTCGTAAACGAAGATCACATTTGTCCTAATTATGGCCAAACTTTACCAGTCCTAAAGGGCCCACTGAACGACCGGTAAATAAAGACTATATCTGTTTCAAATGTGGAGACATTGGGAAACACATCAGAAAGGATTGCAATAACAATAAAGACAAAGAAAAAGTACGAATGGCTGTCGATATCCGCAAAAAAGGAGTAACTCTTCATGACTGTCCTAATGTATCGCTAAACCCGTCGTCGCCTCTCAACCCCAACGAGCCGCCCTGTGGTCAGGGATGACCACAATTTAACCGGGGGGAATTGGAGTGATAAGGCATACACTCACTTCCCATTTACTGTATTTTCCCATATTATTAGCCCTTACTTTATATATGTATATTAATTATTATAACTTTCCACTGAAAGCCTTATATTGTAACTTTCCATCGAAAGGCATTATAACAACNAATTCAGTATTGATTGTGTGCTAATCGTGTCGTGAAATGGATGCAAATCTGTTGGAGGATCAGCTTCTGTGCGGTCAGCGGTGGTCGAGAGATGACATGTTGGGTGCGATGGGTGTTGTTGTGGGTGCGGATGACGGCAGGTGTGCGGAGAGTCGACCCTTCACTCCCACCAAAAGCAACAAAAGGAAGCCTTCGGTGGCCAACGAGAACTGGTCTGTGAAGCAATTGATGAGAGAAACCACATCACAGGTAATGTGTATTAAATGTCTAACAATAATAATAATTGTGTTTTATTAACACTACAGTCAATCACACGACCCGATGCTCTGCCTAACAATGAACAATAATTTGTTTCACATTTGTTTCTATCAATCACATTTGAGCTGCAATTCACATAGTATTACCGGTTTATTTATACGGATAAATACAGTAATTGAAAATAACGTTAAAACTCATTCAATAATGTTTACCATTTAGTCATACAATTAGTGTTTTCATTATTAAAATCTACATCAAATATCTATTTTGCACTATTTTTATGTCTCAATTTTAATGTTATTTCCTATGACTAAACCCACTGTTTGTACAAAAATACATATACAAAAGTGAATCTTTATCTGGCAATAACAATGACCATTAATAGACTATTAATAATAGTATATTCTTCGAACTCATTATTACAAAATCTATAACTTTTTTATTCAATGAAAATTAATAGTGTTTTACTAATTGAAAACACAATAAAAATAATATATTGTTTAATTTGCTTATTAGTATAATTATTGTTACATTTAATTTTATTATTGTCTCGTTTTAAGTCATTTCAATGATTGGTTTGAAAATTACAAATAATTGTATCATTTATTGGATTTATTATAAAAATGGGAAATTTTGTTATTATTTTCCAAATATTATTTGTATCATTAATATTCTGTGAGTTATTTTTATAATTACTAACTTTTTGTTCATAAAATTTATATAAAATACTAATTGATTATTAGTTTATTATTAATTATTAAATAATCAATAAAATGAATACTAATTTTCAGCACAAATGAGTGGACAGTAAGTAAAAGTAGGCGATTATCCGCAATATACTAAAGATTACGGCATTAACGACGAGAACTGTGGCCTCAAATTTATTCCCGAAAAGTTGAACATAACATACGACACAACGACATGCTTTCATAACAAGTATGACATGAGACAAGTGAATGATATGTATGGCCCACACTATGACGACAAAGTGGATGAGTTGACCAGTCGTGTGGCTTATGGTACAAATGCCTTGTACAGTGAGGCACCATGGTCCATGGACAGTTTACTTGCATATCGATGCGGTATATATTTTTCCGGTCGTGAAGTGCAGTGGAGTATTGATTACATTTAAATGGTTCTTAACGGCCGCCCATTGTTTCGATAGGTATTGAAATTGATTAAAAATATTTGCTTCAAATGATTAAATACTTTTGACAAACAGTGGTTTTCTTCATGGAGTGGTCGCAAAGGTCGGGAACACACAAAAGTCAGGCAGTGATAGCCGAGCGGACGATCTGATTGTTTTGCACGAAAGCTATAACGCATCGGACAATAGCCCTCTTTGGGACGTGGCTTTGATCCGACTTAAGACACCATTAAAGCGAACCAATGATAGCAGACATTACACTATAAACACTATATGATTACCAAATAGGAATCAATTGAACCAAAACCAAGAGTTGGTCACAATCTTTGGTTACGGAAAAGTAGATGAGAAGACGGGAGATGTCAAGGATTGGCTTCAAAAGGGAGAGATTGTGTTACAACCCTATCATAACTGTCTGTGGACTCAATGGGACGGCATTTTGTGCTCATTTTATTCTGAATCTAAACTCGCGATGCCCTGTGAGGTGACCCATATTATGATCATGTTTATAAATGCATATAAATTAACTTAATTATGTTGCCTATGCATTGAAAGGGTGATTCTGGCGCCGGTATAGTGCAGTATACGGACAAATACAATACTCAGGCTATACTCGTGGGCACAGAATCTGGTGGTAGCGCTCGCTATACGGCTGATAACTCGTGCGATGGTTTGGCCTCGTATTTCATCTCCACCTCAAAGATCATTGACTGGATATTTGAAAAGATTGAAAAACATAAAACTTAACCATAACTTCATTCATATATCATTTGTTTATATTTAATAATTGGTACAGAATTATAATATTTTAACAGTAATGTAAATATTGATTGATTTTAATATTGAAAATTTTATCATAAAAAACGATTAAAAACTTTAATAAATGTTTGACAAAATTAAATTTAATAAAAGCGGACGTCATTTGTGATAAAAATCACGTTTTGTTATTATTGTTATTTTGTTTAACAAAATTTGTTAGACGAAGAGATCGGGAGAAGTGTCAAAAAAGTTGTCACAAAAGAGATCCAAAGAGAGACAAAATGCCTGTCATTTCATCGAAACCATACATCGCTGGAGACGTTGTCTTCAAATTCAAACCATTGCTGACTTGTATTCGAGACAAACATAAAGGAAAACATTGCGATAATTGTCTCAAACTTACGGATCAGTTGAAGAGGTGTTCAAAATGTCGTCAATGGTATTATTGCAGCAGAAATTGTCAGTCAATCGACTGGTCTTTCCATAAGAATGAATGCAAAGTCTTGAGGCATTTGACAATCACTCAAATCTCACGTTTTGGTTATGATATTACTTCGACTCTATCTTCGGATCAAAAGTGACAAAACATTTGCGACCGAAAGACACGCTTTGTTTGACGGATCAGATGTTTGTTTCAATGATATCAAAGTCAATGTATCGGATATTCCGCGCAAAAGGATTGATTTGTTTGATAAGTTCTGTCAAGAGTTTAAGACTTTAGGCGTAGATTTTAAGGCCACAGAACTTTTTGAATTATTTAAATTAGTGTTTATCACGACTTATAAACTCGAAAGAAATATCGATAATCTTATAGATTATCGTATAGTCATAGGCGAAGCAGTTTGTCTTGAGTTGTGGCCAATCAGTCATTCCTGTCTCCCAAACACAGCAATTGTCCGCAAAGGTATCAATGAATTATATTTTTGTTTAGAAATAATTAATTTTTAAATGATATAAACAGACGAGTGGTTTGAAATCCGTGCCATGAAGTCCATAGCCATCGGCGAAGAGATAACAATGGCGTCGATTAATTTATTCAACAATTATGCGGTTAGGCAAAAGACTTTAAATGAAACTTTGTGTGTCTGTAATTGTGATAAATGTAGACTACATTTGGATAAAGATATCGATTATCAAGAATTTAATCTAATCTTACTAAAAGAGACGAGTCATTGGAACTTTTCTAAGTCCGCTATTCGTAGACACGAATACGAAATGAACTCCAATTTAATTATATATTTGGAGGCAATGTATGGCGAGTATAATCCGACGGTCACTTATTTCTTGTTGGAGTCATTCATGTGTTTCGCAAATTCAATGAAAGCCAGCCATTCATTGCTCACACTTTGGTTCAAACGTATTGAACGGCACGTATTGGTCACCCATGGATCAGACCATCCCTGGTATGCAATGCTTCGCAACCAATTCGACAAATCATTGAAATTTTAAGAAATTGTAATCTTTCTCTAATTATGTTATATTAAATTCCTAAATGTTTTTTATGATAACTTTAATTACATTATAATCATTATATAACATATTATAGTAATGGTAAAAGTATATAGACTTTGATTGTGACATAACAGATATCATCCTCTCTATTATAACCACATATTCTTCAGTATATAATCGCAAGAATATCTCGATATACGAATCTCTTGTATTTATCAGTATTTCTATTCATATTGTGTTTGAAATAAATTGAGTTACACTTAAAAATTGATTTTAAATTATTTTATTTATAAAAATATCAAAACTCTTCAATATATATACTGTATATTTATAACACAATTGATAACAAATAATAATTACATTCATTTCTTTATAAAATGTTTCTTATAAATGAATACAAAATGTTTAATACATTTACAAATTAAAATTACAAATAAAAAGTAAATAATAAATCCATCGATTTGTTTGAGGCATTTGTGGTCCATATTATAGCTATAAATGACTGAAAAGTACAAAAAACAATTAGTAAACGAAAAGGAAATCTCAATTTTGTACACATTTTGTAACCACTTTTCAATGAGTCAATCCGTATTGAATGTAGTGTTTAAAGAGTTCAGAGATCCGTATTATAAATAGAGTTCAAATGACTCACTATTTTCAACACCAATTCAGTGTCAAAATTGTAGTCATTATAGCATTTGTAGTGAAAAATCACGTTTTGTGAGACAAAGGGATCGCAAAAAGAGGTAATAAATTGTCACAAAAGAGATCCAAAGAGTGACGAAATGCCTGTCATTTCATCGAAACCATACATCGCTGGAGACGTTGTCTTCAAATGCAAACCACTATTGGTTTATATTCAAGACAAATACAAAGGAGAGTATTGCGATAATTGTCTCAAACCCACGGATCAGTTGAAGAGGTGTTCAAAATGTCGTCAAATGTATTATTGCGGCAAAAATTGTCAGACAATCGACTGGTCTTTCCATAAGAATGAATGCAAAGTCTTCAGAGAGAACAGAATCGATGGATTTCACACAATCTTTATACCATTACTTCGACTCTATCTTCGGATCAAAAGTGACAAAACATTTGCCACCGAAAGACACACTTTGATTGACGGATCAGATGTTTGTCTCAATGATATGAATATCGCAGTCAATGTCAGGTGTATTTCAGAGGACGTAATGCTTATTTGTGGACAATTCAAGAGTATTGGCATTGATTTTAAGGCCGAAGAACTCAATCGATGGTTTAAATTGGTATTAAAAAACACTGACAATATGTCCCGTGAAAGCGATAATCCAATTAGTTTTGCCGTTGCTATCGGCGGTGCCGTCTGTCCCGAGTTGTGGCCAATCAGTCATTCATGTGTCCCAAACACGGCAATGATTTGCAGAGGTATGTTATATATGAGATTAGATTTGATTACAATTAATGAATTAATGGTAAATGTGATCAACAGATGGATTGTTGGAAATCCGAGCCATGAAGTCCATAGCCGTCGGCGAAGAGTTGACCCGGACTTGGATTCCGTTGCATTGGAATCGCGATAAAAGACGCCAATTATTGAGTGAGTCTCACAGTGTCTGCAATTGTGACAAATGTAGACTACATTTGGATAAAGACATGGATTATGAAGAATTTGGTGAACTCTTGAAGAAACACACGTTTCTCTGGAATGGTTTTAGGTTTGGGTTTCAACGTCAGTATCAAGCTTTCGATTCCGTGAACTTATCGTTCGAAATGGACTCCAATTTCATTGAATATTTGGAGGCAATGTATGGCGAGTTTCATCCGACGGTCACTCTCTTACTCTTGCAGTCATTTATATATTTCGCAAATTCAAAGAAAGCCAGCCATTCATTGCTCACACTTTGGTTCAAACGTATTGAACGGCACGTATTGGTCACCCATGGATCAGACTATCCCTGGTATGCGATGCTTCGCAACCAATTTGACAAATCATTGAAAATTTAAGAAATTGTAATCTTTCTCTAATTATGTTATATTAAATTCCTAAATGTTTTTTATGAAACAATTAATGATAACTTTTAATTACAATTATATTACATATTATAGTAATTGGAAAAGAATATAGACTTTGATTGTGACATAACAGATGTCATCCTATCTATTATAACCACATATTCTTTAATATATAATCACAAAAATATATTCCGATATAAGAATCTCTTGTATTTATCAGTATTTCTATTCATATTGTGTTTGAAATAAATTGAATTACACTTTAAAATTGATTTTTAATTATTTTATTTATAAAAATATCAAAACTCTTCAATATATATACTGTATATTTATAACACAATTGATAACAAATAATAATTACATTCATTTCTTTATAAAATGTTCGCTAAATTAGTTCTTATAAATGGCATCGCGAGTTTAGATTCAGAATAAAATGAGCACAAAATGCCGTCCCATTGAGTCCACAGACAGTTATGATAGGGTTGTAACACAATCTCTCCCTTTTGAAGCCAATCCTTGACATCTCCCGTCTTCTCATCTACTTTTCCGTAACCAAAGATTGTGACCAACTCTTGGTTTTGGTTCAATTGATTCCTATTTGGTAAGCATATAGTGTTTATAGTGTAATGTCTGCTATCATTGGTTCGCTTTAATGGTGTCTTAAGTCGGATCAAAGCCACGTCCCAAAGAGGGCTATTGTCCGATGCGTTATAGCTTTCGTGCAAAACAATCAGATCGTCCGCTCGGCTATCACTGCCTGACTTTTGTGTGTTCCCGACCTTTGCGACCACTCCATGAAGAAAACCACTGTTTGTCAAAAGTATTTAATCATTTGAAGCAAATATTTTTAATCAATTTCAATACCTATCGAAACAATGGGCGGCCGTTAAGAACCATTTAAATGTAATCAATACTCCACTGCACTTCACGACCGGAAAAATATATACCGCATCGATATGCAAGTAAACTGTCCATGGACCATGGTGCCTCACTGTACAAGGCATTTGTACCATAAGCCACACGACTGGTCAACTCATCCACTTTGTCGTCATAGTGTGGGCCATACATATCATTCACTTGTCTCATGTCATACTTGTTATGAAAGCATTTCGTTGTGTCGTATGTTATGTTCAACTTTTCGGGAATAAATTTGAGGCCACAGTTCTCGTCGTTAATGCCGTAATCTTTAGTATATTGCGGATAATCGCCTACTTTTACTTACTGTCCACTCATTTGTGCTGAAAATTAGTATTCATTTTATTGATTATTTAATAATTAATAATAAACTAATAATCAATTAGTATTTTATATAAATTTTATGAACAAAAAGTTAGTAATTATAAAAATAACTCACAGAATATTAATGATACAAATAATATTTGGAAAATAATAACAAAATTTCCCATTTTTATAATAAATCCAATAAATGATACAATTATTTGTAATTTTCAAACCAATCATTGAAATGACTTAAAACGAGACAATAATAAAATTAAATGTAACAATAATTATACTAATAAGCAAATTAAACAATATATTATTTTTATTGTGTTTTCAATTAGTAAAACACTATTAATTTTCATTGAATAAAAAAGTTATAGATTTTGTAATAATGAGTTCGAAGAATATACTATTATTAATAGTCTATTAATGGTCATTGTTATTGCCAGATAAAGATTCACTTTTGTATATGTATTTTTGTACAAACAGTGGGTTTAGTCATAGGAAATAACATTAAAATTGAGACATAAAAATAGTGCAAAATAGATATTTGATGTAGATTTTAATAATGAAAACACTAATTGTATGACTAAATGGTAAACATTATTGAATGAGTTTTAACGTTATTTTCAATTACTGTATTTATCCGTATAAATAAACCGGTAATACTATGTGAATTGCAGCTCAAATGTGATTGATAGAAACAAATGTGAAACAAATTATTGTTCATTGTTAGGCAGAGCATCGGGTCGTGTGATTGACTGTAGTGTTAATAAAACACAATTATTATTATTGTTAGACATTTAATACACATTACCTGTGATGTGGTTTCTCTCATCAATTGCTTCACAGACCAGTTCTCGTTGGCCACCGAAGGCTTCCTTTTGTTGCTTTTGGTGGGAGTGAAGGGTCGACTCTCCGCACACCTGCCGTCATCCGCACCCACAACAACACCCATCGCACCCAACATGTCATCTCTCGACCACCGCTGACCGCACAGAAGCTGATCCTCCAACAGATTTGCATCCATTTCACGACACGATTAGCACACAATCAATACTGAATTAAACGTAAAAAATAAAAACAATTAACACAACACTTTCACTGCAAAGTGCTTACAGTGCAACGCTTGTAAAGTGCCCTTTATTTTACAGTTTATACCATTCATATATTAAGTGACATTTTTATCTTAATAATGTTATGCATTAACTCTTGTAATACTGAATTTTATTAAAATATTTAAATATGAAAAATGCATTTAATTAACAAACGTTTTTAATTTTTATTTAACAAAATCAAATTACTTTACAAATAGTAATGCAATAAAATAGTAAATTACAAAAACATAATTTACCCAATTAAAATTTCTAATTTAATTTAGTATTGTTTTTAATTGTATCCAAAATCCAGTCCACAATCAATGAAGTGGAGATCGAAAACATCATTACTTCAGTGCACGGGTTGTTCACGTCTTCATATCGGGTACCACTCGAATGTGTGGACACGAGTATAGCTTTAGTGTTATATTTGTCGGTGTACTGAACCAAACCGGCGCCCGAATCACCCTTTTATTCAATAAGAAAAATTACAATTAATTTAATAAATTAAAACAATATTTAAAACTGAATTCTAATGATTGGACATACTTTGCAAGTGCCCGAGGGTGAATTGGCAACCCATGAACATAGGATACCGTTCCACTTGTTTACATGTATGCAATCACTGGACGCTTCCAATAGAATGTCTCCCTTTTGAAGCCATGGTTTTGTGGTCGCCTTCTTCTGGTCAACGATTCCGAAGCCATAAATAGTGACCCACTCTTTGTTGCCATTCAATTGATTCCTATTTGGCAGACATATCGGGTTTATAGTGTAGTGTCTGCTATCATTGGCCCGTTTGAGTGGTGTCACCAATTTGACCATGGCCACATCGTAAAGTGGCAAATTGGATTTATTGTACCCATCGTATAGAATCACCCGATTCTTAGTCGCTTCGTCTATACCAGTGGTTTGCGTATTGCCGGCCCTTATGAGCACTCTTCGGTCTAAACCACTAATTATAATAGCAATTAATATTTATTCACTTAAAACTAATGAATATATCATTACTTATCAAAACAATGGGCGGCCGTCAGGACCCATAACTCGGTTATCAGTACTTCACTACACGCTGTGTCCGGGAAAAAATAATATACATGCACATCCAAGTAAACTGTCCATGGTGCTTCGCTGTATAAGGCGTCCCTACCCATAGTAACACGACTGGTCAACAGATCCTGTTTGTTGGGATAGTGCGGGCCATACCTATCACTCACTTGTCTCATCTCATACTTGTTATGAAAGCATTTGGTTGTGTCGTATGTTATGTTCAACTTTTCGGCAATGAATCTGAGGCCACAGTTCTCGTCGTTAATCCCGTAATCCTTATACTTCGGATAATCGCCGACTTCTACATACAATCCACTCATTTGTGCTGAAAATTAGTATTAATTTTATTGATTATTATTTTATATAACTTTTACGAACAAAAATCTATAACTTTATGACAACAACTCACACAATATTAATGATAAAAATAATAATATTTGAAAATTAATAACAAAATTTTCCATTTTTATAATAAATCCAATAAATGATACAATTATTTGTAATTTTCAAACCAATCATTGAAATGATTTGTAAAACAATTATATAGTTTAAAACGAGATAATATTAAAATGCAATCTAATAAACAAATAATAAGCAAATTAAACAATACGTTATTTTGTAGTTACAGTTAGTTTTCGTTTTAGTTTAGTCTTAATTAGTAATCATTGAGTAATGAAATGATAGATTAAGTAATAAAAGTCTATATTTTGACAAAAAGTTTATAAAAAATGTCAAACAACGGGTGATCGACGCCGTGAGTGATCCTCAAGTGCTGATCCACTGTCTTATAGTAATCCAAAAGCATTGGCTTCCACTCGAAGACCGGTTCTAAAAACTGAGTGAAGAGCCGATAAGATGAACACTAATTAAACTATAATTAATAAATTATATTTATATTCAATTTATAAGTGAACATATTGTGCGATAAACCGGTTGATCGGCGTTTCAAACGCTGTCATAGCCTTATCATCAGTGAACTGATCCCTCACCGAATAGAAATATAACAGAACGTAATGACCCCATACGAGCCACACTTGGTTCATACCCCGACAACACCGGTAGTGATACATCAGTACATCCGTGTCGGGCATTACCTTCATGTGAAAGCCCTCTACACTCATATACACTGCATGTACCCATACATCGATCACACGGTTAGGTCGAAGTACAATGACCTTTGACCTCAAATTCGGACTCCAGGGGTAGGACTGGAGCCGAGTGTGGCTTAAAATGCGTGGAAACGTGTGTCGGATCTGATATTCGCGGCACAGGAATCGGTTGTTGACCAACAGTGACGATACGGACGGGTCTCTCATTTCGCGCACAATTAATGATTGAATTGTGCGGCTATTGTCAGGAGACGTACTCTTCCGGACAACAATGAACTCATCCATGTCTACCAATATTACGGGCGAATTTGAATGCCGGAGTAGGCAGTCGTTAGTACTGGCCATCTGTCCCCAGGAGTGTATAGTCAGGCCATCGATTGGCATTTTAAACGGCAATATTTGAGTAAAATTCATACTCAATACGAGTGACCGGAAACGTGGGTCAGAATCCCAGTCGTAAAACACGTATCGCTCGATACCGTTGGCCGTATAGTAGGCCATGAACTCAACCAAGTTAGCGATCATGTCACCTGTGTTGTACAGGGGCATCACGCACATCACAGTACGCAAATCGTTGGACGGGTTCTTATATGAGTCACTTTTGCGTACTTTAATCGTACGCCCGGTAGAGCCGAAGTCTGGTAAGTCGATTGTCACGTAATGTGCGAACGAGTGGTACTCTCGGGGCAGTTGGCACTGGATTTGTGAGGCGGCGTATTTGAGTCGACCCCTATAGTGACCCACTAGTACTTTCACAGTGGCGTGAGTGCTGTGGATCACTCTACTCGAGGTGTGTTCCCTGAAGTGACAGTCGACTGCTATGAGTCCGCATTCCTGGTCGACAAGTGATGTGATTCTGACCACCGATTCTTCGGTCAAAAATGCCGAATAAATGGCAACTCTATTAGCAATCAATTCACTCCATTCGCTATCCGGCGCTACTTTTGGCACAACATTTGTGTTACTATTCTCTCTCAACACTATATTAATCGGTATTATTTGGCATTCAGTGCTGATTGAGTAGAAATACGTGCACAACATTATTAACTGTATTACACAGAAAACAAATAAACATATTTTAATTGTAACTGGCACCCGATGTATACGTAATCTTAACATGCTTAATTAGTTAAATCCAATACAAATAATTTATATACAATTATTTCACATAGATTTCATTGCAAATGATGTGAACCATTGGTTTGGTTTCAATGCTAACATCGCCGGCACTCAAGCCTTTGGATGTGTTGACAGCGATCTGTGCGGACATGTCTTCAGCAGAGTTTGGTCTCAACTATCAATTGGTCTGAAAGTGTGGTTCAATTGGTTACCAACCCTTTCGTAACACATGTTTATATTGAATGCATTCACACATTTGGGTCTAATGTTTAGGCTATGAATCGCATCTTCAGTACAGTTGTAGTCTATAAGTAGTGCATAACATGTTGTAATCCAGTATTTAATGATTTCAATGTTATGATATATTATTATGGTAAATAATTTTTAAATGACCAATATTGTAGGTTATTATGTACTTGTAGAATGTAGAATACAATTACTATTATCGTATTAAACATTGAATTAAATTTATGACCACATTCAATGATTCAGAAAAGTGGTTGCAAAGCAATGCATACCAGGGATGGTCTGATCCATGGGTGACCAATACGTGCCGTTCAATACGTTTGAACCACACATTCAGTAATGAAGGACTTGTTTTCGCCGACTTTTACGTACAATTCACACATTTGTGCTGAAAATTATTATTAATTTTTATTGATTATTATTTTATATAACTTTTACGAACAAAAATCTATAACTTTATGACAACAACTCACACAATATTAATGATAAAAATAATCATATCTGCAAATTAATAATGCAAATCACTTCCCAATAAGTAATTATAGATTAAGTCTATATTTTGACAAAAAGTTTATAAAAAATGTCAAACAACGGGTGATCGACGCCGTGAGTGATCCTCAAGTGCTGATCCACTGTCTTATAGTAATCCAAAAGCATTGGCTTCCACTTGAAGGCCGGTTCCGACGCAATCATAGCTGACATACGAGAAGTCATCGATTGTTGCATAAGAGTTGCCGTTAAGAAGGGGTGATAATTGCCATAAATTGCCTCATAATAGGGAATCAGTTTTGAACTGAGAGAGTCGTATTCTGACCACGAGTTTGGATCAATTCTTCTCTTGTCAACGAAGTTGAGTATCTCTTCGGCGATCAACTCATCGAAAGCGTTGTAATCGATTCCTGAGTCCAGATTGAGCTCACATTTCAAGCATTTGCAGTCAAACACATAGAAATCATTCTTCAGAGCCTCTCTTCTGTCACTCTTTGATTTATCCAAACGTATGAAACTAACAGTGATTTCTTCGCCGATTGGGATCTCCTTAAGGGCTCGCAATTGAACCGAAAGTCCTGCCAAAGAGTTGTGAGAATATGACAACTGATATGACAATGTCTTACCATTTGTAACAATCGCTGAATTGGGAAGACATGAGTGGTTAAGAGATGACATCTCCAGAGAGACCGCTCGACAAACTTTATCAGAGAAATACTGACAGTCTTTCATATCTCTTGAATACCATTTGAGTCCCACATGTGATGGGCTGCTGGACAAGAATGCGAACCAATTGAAAAGCTCATGTCTTTTTTGAAAGTCACTCAATTTGATCCCAAATGCATTGAAACACATGCAAACTCTGTTAAACTCAAGCATTCGCTCGCAATCGGAATACATGGTATCCTTTTCAACGATGATTTCTTTGAGACAAACATCTGATCCATCCATCAATTTATATCTTTTGGTAGCGAACGACTCGTCAGACTTGAGGCTAAGATAGAGACGAAGTAATAGTATCTCTTCGGATGAGAACAGTTCCCTATGGAAGTCGGTGTGTCTCAAGACTTTGCATTCATTCTTGTGGTACTTCCAGTCATTCATCTGACACATTTTGCCGCAGTAATACATCTGAAGACATTTCAGGCATCGTCTCAGTTGATCCTCACGTTTGAGACAATTGTCGCAAAACAGACCTTTGAATTCATTGCAAATGATGTGAACCATTGGTTTGGTTTGAATGATAACATCGCCGGCACTGAAGCCTTTGGATGTGTTGACAGCGATCTGTGCGGACATGTCTTGAGCAGAATTTGGTCTCAACTATCAAATGGCCGAAAGTGTGGTTCAATTGACTATTGGTTGCCAACCCTTTCGTAACACATGTTTATATTGAATGCATTCATACATTACTGTTAGGTTAGGTTAAAATGTTTAGGCAATGAATCACAGCATCAGTACAGCTGTAAGTAGTGCTTACAATGCATAACATGTTGTAATAAACAGTATTTAATGATTTCAATGTACTATTAATAGACACATAGAATGTGAACAGTTTCTACCTCTATATTTCTATCCACACAATTGATGCCAACTTTTAATATATTAAAAATATACATGTATAACTAGCGTTGCCAAACATACAGGAACTTCCTGTATTATACAGGAATTTTCACAGAATACAGGAAGAAATTTTCATGTTCATTGAAGAATACAGGAATAAACATTTTGAAAATAAGCTGTAATACAGGAAAATACAGGAAATTTTGGCAATTTTCTAACATTTATACAGGATTTTCAAAATATTATTTGGCAACGCTATGTATAACACAATTAAAAGTAATTTTATTTAATAAAAATTACAATTACTATCGTATTAAACATTGAATTACATTTATATTAAAACAACACATATTTATATTGTAATTAAATTTACAATAATTCAAACATTTGGTTGCAAAGCATTGCATACCAGGGATGGTCTGATCCATGGGTGACCAATACGTGCCGTTCAATACGTTTGAACCACACATTCAGTAATGAAGGACTTGTTTTCATTGAATTTGCGAAACATATAAATGACTTCAACAGGAATTCAGATACAATTGGATGAAAGCCTCCATAAATTGTCTCCAAATATAACGCGAAATTGGAGTCCATTTCGTACGTGAAGTTCAGGTGACGAAGACATTCGCATTTAGAAGAGTTCCAATGTATGGTCTCTTTATCCAGAAGTCGATCGAAGTGTTGATAATCGATATCTTTATCCAAATGTAGTCTACATTTATCACAATTACAAACCGATCCAAACATTTTCAATTGTTCACGTCTTTCAACGCCATTCATATACAATGCAATCAAAGCCATTGTTATCTCTTCGCCAATGGCTATAGACTTCATGGCTCGGATTTCAATCCACTCATCTGTTTATGATTTATCACTAATTAATTAATTATAAACACAAATATAATTCAAAGATACCTTTGCGGACAAACGCCGTGTTTGGGAGACAGGAATGACTTATTGGCCACAACTCAAGACATATTGAAGAACCAATAAGAGAGTCGAAATCCATTGGATTACTGCTGTTATTGACGAGACTGTAGTTGTTTTCAGACATTAAGTCATAACATCGATGAAGAGTTTTGGCCTCAAAATCAATGCCTAAACTTCTAAATTGTTTGCTAATCGATAAGTAAACCAAACTTTTAGCAAATGAACTACTCTTCACATTGACTTTGATATCATTGAGACAAACATCTGATCCGTCAATAAAAGTGTGTCTTTCGGTCGCAAATGTTTTGTCATTTTTGATCCGAAGATAGAGTCGAAGTGTTAGCAAAAATAAAGAGTCGAAATCACTGATTGTCTTCCCTCTGAAGGCTTTGCATTCATTCTTATGGAAAGACCAGTCGATTGTCTGACAATTTTTGCCGCAATAATACATTTGAAGACATTTTGCACATCTCTTCAACTGATCCATAGGTTTGAGACAATTGTCGCAAAGTTTTCCTTTGTATTCGTGTTTAACACAAGATATCAATGGATTGAAATTGAAGATCACGTCTCCAGCGATATATGGTTTCGATGATATGACTGTCATTTTGTCTCTCTTTGAATATTTTTTTGTGACAATTTTTGAAAACTTTTGTAATCTCTTTGTCTAACACTACAAATAATGTTTGTTTTAAAAGATTTATATACAATAAATTATACTTTTATATCATATACTGTACAGAAGTGTCGATTAAATCATATAACTTATAAATTGTATGAATAATTGTTTCCTGATATCAAACTGAGATATTATGGTATTATAATATTGTTAAGCATATCATTAAAACTAATTATAGAGAAATATCTCATTTTTGTTATACAATTCAATTATATATAAACAAATATAATGTTTGTACAATAATTGTTTTAATCACTATAATAATTGACGCAAATTTTTTTGACATTTTTATAATTAATTGACAACAAATTGAAATTTTATTTAACAATCGCTTTGTAATACAAATATTGTTTGAAAGGAAATAAATTGTTTTTAGCATTTGTTAAGACTTAAGTCGAACTTAAAATTACAAAATACTTAAAAACAATTAAAATTCAATGATTTATCAAATTGTTTGCGAAGCATTGCATAGCAGGGATGGTCTGATCCATGGGTGACCAATACGTGCCGTTCAATACGTTTGAACCAAAGTTTTATCAATGAATGATTGGATGAATTGTTTGCGAAACATATGAACGAACACAAGAGGAAGAATGTGACCGACGGATGAAACTCGCCATAAATTGACTCCAAATATGCCATAAAATTAGAGTCCATTTCGTAGTTGAAGTTCATGTGAACAAAATTCAAAGCCTTATAAGTCTTCCATTGTTTCTCATGTTTGCGAAGGAGTTCCCAAAATTCTTGATAATCGATATCTTTATCCAAATGTAGTCTACATTTATCGCAATGACAGACAATTAAAGCGAAATTCAGTATCCGTTGTCTTTCGATACGATTCATATGCAACGGAATCGATGAAATGGTGATCTCTTCGCCGATGGCTATCGACGTCATGGCACGGATTTCCATCAATCCATCTGTTGATCACAGTTACTATTAATTCATTGATTGTAATAAAAGCATAATTAATACCTTTTTGCAAATAAGCGGCGTTTGGGAGACAGGATTGGCTGATTGGCATCGGTTCCACATATATTGCAGAACCAATACAAATGTCAAAATCATTTTCATTA
>CAJPIZ010001198.1:0-17937 GCA_905368565.1 Medioppia subpectinata | reverse complement strand
TTTGGATCCACGGCGGCGGCCTTCTCGTGGGCTCGGCCTCCGAGCACTACTACCAGGGCGACGTGTTGGCCGCGAAGCAGGACGTGGTCGTCGTTTCCCTCAATTACAGGTATTTGGCGCTCAATTCAAACCGCTTTTCATTCATTCCATGTCTCCACAGATTGAACGCTCTGGGCTTTCTGTACGCGGGAGAGGATGAGGCGCCGGGTAATGTGGGTTTGTGGGATCAGGCGCTGGCCTTGGAGTGGATCAAAGACAACATCCGCTACTTCGGGGGCGACGACTCGCGCATCACTCTGTTCGGGGAGAGCGCCGGCGGGTGGAGCGTCTCTCTGCACACCATTTCTCCCGTCTCGCGACACCTCTTCCACAACGCGATCGTCAACTCCGGCGCCTATTTGTACGACTATTCGGGAGACTCGCCGTCGGATCACGTGACGCGGTGGCTGAGAGGGGCGGCGACTGTGGGCTGCGTTGACGCCGAGAGCAAAGGCAGGTTTACTAAGAAAATAATGGAGTGTTTGCGAGGAGTGGACGCGCGCCGTCTGGTGGCCATCACTGACGACACGGATCTGATGATCGGTTCCGTCAAAGTGTTCAATTTGGTGGTAATTGACGGCAAATTTCTGCCCAAAAGACCGAAAGAAATGCTCGAAGAACGCGATTTCAAGCGAAACGTCAATCTCTTGGTGTCCACTGTGGAGGACGAGGGTTCGTTCCTCTTGACGTGGTTAACGGATCCCGAGAAATTCCACGCCACGAATCCCAAGAACTTCACTCTCGAGGAAGCGAAACAAGAGTTGACAGAAATTGCGGACAATTTGTGTTCAAAAAAGCGCGTAAACGGCGAAGACGTCGCGAAACTGTATTTCTCGGGTTTTTCGGATCAGAACTCTTCGGACGCGATTCGGCGCCAATTGGGAATCGCTGTCGGCGACTACTACCTCACGTGTCCCACTCTGGAGTTCGCGAGACGCGCGTTCAGTGGCGGCGCCCGCGTCTGGCAATATCTCTTCAACAGCAAACTGCAGACGAACTTCTTCTGCTCGCAATGGATGGGCGTCTGTCACACGAACGACATCTTCCCGATGTTCGGCAACCCTTTCATCGATCCCGAGGAGTATTGCGCGCGCGAGAGAGAGATCTCGGAGCAAATGATGCACTTTTTGGCGCATTTCGCGAAACACGGGTTTTTATTGCATTTGTTTTTGTCTAATAATTAATGCTTCTTTGCTTCAGATCACCGCCGGAACAGTCGGGCGTCAAATGGGAAGAGTATTGGCGAATAGGAGACGAGACAATCGCTCCGTATCTCGAGATCACGAACAATGGCAACGAATTCAAAACTGGGTTAAAAGCGAATGAATGCCAAAAGCTTTGGAACCGATATTTAATTGGAAATGAAAGTCAAAACGATTAAAGAGTGAAAAGGAAGTGATTATTAAAGAAATCAGTTTTAATTCGTTTAATTCGCGAGAAATTGTGTCAAATCTTAATTCGCGTTTCGCCCGAAAGATGGCGTCTTTCGTCACGTAATAATGAATTGAACGACAGATCGAAAGCCAGTATTCATTGAGCCGTGAATTCACGCGACAATAATACTAATGAGTATTCATTCAAAAAAATGCAATTTTTAACGGTTTTTGCGAAACAATAGAAAAATGAATAAAAAGCGCGAATTTTCTCTCGTTTTCACGATTTGAGGAAAAGTTTGCGAAATTCACAGTTTTTGAGGTCTTCTTCTTCTCGCTCTCGCTTTCATTGTTTGGAAACACAAATTGTTTTCTCAAAAAGTGTTTATTTCTCGCGAAATGTCGTCAAAAACCGTTTCTCATTCGCAATACGCGCGCGAGTGCTGTGTTTGCCGTCAATTCGTCGATCAGTTGTTTTTCACGCGCTTTTCTGTCGACAGAAAACGAGACAAAAGTTTCAAATATTTGTGTTTTTATTTCACTTTTATTTTTCAGACGTTTTTTTGCATTATTTTCTCCGCATTTCTCGTTCTCTTGTTTTGCGGTTTATTTCCCCTCAAATTCGCGACCATTTCTTCGGCGCAATGCCTAACAATAGCCGTCGTCTCCGGTCTCGCGATTCCCGTCTTTTTGTTGGCCTTTTTTGGCGCCGTTTTTAAATCCGCGCTTTTGTTGCGAATTCACGCCATTATTCTCTTCCACGCCTTTCTCCTCCACTTCTCCGCCCATTGCTATTACGTCACTCTTGTGCTGCTCAGCCCCGCCCACCACTCGCTCGTCGCCGCCTCCGCGCTATTGTCTGCGGGCGCTCTTCTCTTCCACGCCTTCGCCGCCATTTTGCCGCTCGTTTTGGCCGATCTTCTCGTGAGTCTCGAAACTATTGTTGAGTTTTTGATTGAATTTTGTTTTTCAGAGAAACCAAAGGAAAAGAGTTTTTCGAAATCACGTGACTTTGCGACGCGTTTAGCGCTTATAAGGGGGCGGAGAGTCGACTGTTTGGTCGCACTGCGGAGCCGAGGGAAGCGTTGGAAGCGTTGAAGTGATGTTTTCTTCGGTTTTTCGCGATTTTCGTCTTTCGATGAGAATTGCGATCAAAAAGAGCGCCAAATGTATTGTCGTCACGAGATTTACGACAAATTGCAGATTAAATGGCGTCTTAATTGTGATAACAATGAGAAACACGGAAAACACGAGAAGAGCGAAGAATTGGTGACGAAATGCAGAAATTAAGGCAAAAATGCGGAAAAAAAGACCGAAAAATGTGCCGAAAATGAACGGAATGTCATTTGTCGTGATTTCCATCGAAATGTTGTTTATTATGTAAATTGTGTTCAAAATTAAGATTAAAATCAAGAAAAAAATTAACGAAAATTTGAGAAAAATAAATACACTTTTCATTTTGAATTGAATTGAGTTTTTGTTCTCTTTTGCGCCCTTTTTGCCGAAACAAAGCGTTCTCTTCTGTAGTATTGGATGTGCAAAAAGGGCGCAACTCTTTCATAAACAGATGTTCGCAAAGAGCGACGAAAACGACATCTTTCGGCAGATTTTGTGTCAAAAGAGAAAACTTTTTCTCAAAACTGTTCAAAGATTTTGTCAAAAATCAATGATTTGTTTATTTATTTCATAATATTTCATAATATTTACAAATATTTGTCATAAAAACCAGAAATATGTCTAAAATTTGAGAATAAATAATCATTTAATGAAAGAATCGATTAATAAATGTATAAAAAGTGTAAATAATTGTTTCTTTCAATCTTTTCTTCTGTTTTGTATTAAAAGTCGAAATGTTTTCAAAGTTTTGACACTTTTTGCGAAAAAAGATTTGTTTTTGTTTTCGAAACGTATTTAAAGAGAATTTTCGCGAATTTTGAACCAAAAATGAATTCCACGAAAGGAAAGGTATTTTCGCCGCAAATCACAACAACTCTGACTCTTATCCCATCCACAGGTGATCACGTGTTCGGCGGCCGTTCTCTGGAAAGAGGGCACCGCTCTGGCCATCGAGACGATAACAGTGGATCCGCCGCTGCGGGGCGAAGTGCGCGTGCGCATGGTGGCCGCCGGCGTGTGCGCCTCGGACGCGCACTTCGTGTGGGGACAGAGCACTGACCTGCAGCTGGACTTCGGGGGAGTGCCGGTGGTGTTGGGCCAC
This sequence comes from Medioppia subpectinata, assembly GCA_905368565.1. NCBI lineage: Eukaryota > Metazoa > Arthropoda > Arachnida > Sarcoptiformes > Oppiidae > Medioppia > Medioppia subpectinata. Next base: position 14,307 of record CAJPIZ010001198.1, on the reverse strand, counting down.
GAGGGCGCGGCGGTGGTGGAGAGCGTGGGCGCGGGCGTGGAGGGCGTGGCGGAGGGCGATCACGTGATCCCGCTCTTCATCCCGAACTGCGACGACTGCGCCCTCTGTCGGAACCCGCGGACGAACCGCTGCGCGGACGCGGACTTCGTGTCTCTGTTGCGGCCGCGAGAGGGCGACACGAGACTCAAGGTCGGCGGAAAGCCGTTGCTCTCCTTTTGCGGCACAAATTGTTTCGCCGAATACGCCGTTCTCCGCCAATCGCAGATCTGCAAGGTGAGTCACGTGACTACTCACTCTCTCTCTCTCTCTCTCATGATTGGCTGCTTAGGTGGACAAAGCGGTGGACCTGAAGAACGCGTGCATTCTGGGCTGCGCGGTGGGCACTGGCTTCGGGAGCGTGCGGCACCTGGCGGAAGTGCACCGCGACAGCACGTGCGCGGTCTGGGGTTTGGGCGCCATTGGGTTGTCCACAGCGAAGGCGTGCGCTCTGGCGGGCGCCCGAAGAGTGGTCGGGATCGACGTGAACAAAGAGAAGGAGCGCTTCGGCCGCGCGTTCGGCTGCACGCACTTCCTGGCGCCCGACGGCAAGTGCTTCTGTGTTCTGTGTTTCCATTCACTCACACTTTGCGTTGCAGAGGCGGAGTCACAGTTGGCCGGAGCGGTGGACTACGCGTTCGACTGCGTGGGCAACAATGCTGTGCTGCGCTCCGGCCTGCGCTGTCTCTCTCCCTGGGGGGCGCTCGTGTGCGTCGGGTTGGGACCCGTGGCCACTCTGGAGGTGCGCGTGGGCGACATTCTGGGCGGACAGCGACTGATTGGCGGATACTTCGCGAACCAGAAGTCGCGGCGCGCGGTGCAGGAGTTGTGCGAAGAGTTCATGGAAGGCCTGGCGGTGGAAGCGCTGATCACTCATCGCTTTGAGTTGAAAGACATCAACAAAGCGTTCGATTTGCTGAAAGCGGGCGAAAGCGTGCGCTCTGTCATCGAGTTCCGGTAGAGGGCGCCACCACTGCTGTCACGTGACGCGAAGTCGAAAATGGATTTTGTTTTCGTTTTGTTTCTCTTTTTGTCTTTAATTTCGAAATCCAAAGAAATAAATGAAAACCGTTTCGAAAGTCAATTCTCGCCTCATTTCGCGCGCGATTACAACAAAGGCTTCGCTGCGGACAACGATTGGTTCCGCCGGCGTTTCGAACACGCGCTGAGAGTGAAGGCGGCGAACGACGAGTTGTGCGAAAGACCGGAAGTGAGAGCGCGCTGTGCGAAGCCGGAAATGGATTCGTGCGCTCGCGTGCAGCGGATCCACAATTCGTGTCGAAATTCCAGTAATTTTCGCATTCTTTTGACTCTTGTTTTGATTTCCAATTGTTTTCGAAAACAGATTCCAATTATTGTTCGAAAAATCGCGAGAAATACGAAAAATGTTTCGAAAATTGCGAACAAATTGCGAGAAAATACGAAAAATGCGTGAAAAAAGGATTGAAAGCGAAATGTCTTGAAATTCGGCGAAAAAACAGAAAATGTTTTCCAAAACGAGAAGAAAATTGTGAAGAAATGCAAAATTCTCAACTCTTCGCGTATTGTTCGCGCGAGAAGTCATTTTCAGAGCCGAAGAGGAGATCTTTTTGCGAGAATTGGCGCAAAAAATGGCGAAATTTGTGCGAAAAAGAAACAACAGATCCGGAGAGCGCGGAACCCGTGGAGAAGGAGAGAACGACGACCACAGAGATGGACAGCGAGGACGCGGCGGCCGACGACAAGGCGAAGACTGAGAGGGCGACCACTTTGGGCGCGGAACCCGTGCAAAGGGAGAGAGAGACGACGACTGCGCGGGAAGAGCCGGATGAGGAGGAGAGCGCTGCGTTGGAGAGAACGCGCACAACAGTGGGCACGACCACAGCGATGACGACAGTGGAGACGACGACGCGCGGAGAGGCGGACGAGGAGGAGTCGGCGGCGCTGGAGAGGACGCGCTCGACAATGGGGACGACGGAAGCGACGACAGAGACAAGTATTTGAGTTTAGCTTTTGATTGTTGTTCTGATCGTGTGTTTTGTTGCAGCGGAAGACGAGACGCGGCGCCCGATCTATTTCGGCCAAAACGACGTAATGTTGCAAAAGCAGAAATTGTAAAATAATTTCAGAAATAAAGAGTTTTTCCCAATTTTTTGTCTCTTTTTTAGAAAAAGGTTTGAAAAGTGAATTATATTTACAGAAAGAGAGCGAAGCGACGAAAGCGACGTCTGGTGTGATTGTAGGGAACTCTGCGGAGAAAGTGACCGAAAGTCTGAACGAGAGTTTGGATTTGAGAAGAAGTGAAACGAAACCGAAGACTGGAATGACATCTGGTGTGAGAAACGAGAACTCGAATGAAAAGGATTCCGAAAGTCGAGAAATAATTGGAGAAAATGCGTTCAAAACGGTTGTCATGACGACAGAAAGGATTCCAACATTGAATCCAATTATGAATGAATTTAATTCGAAAACGAATTCTGAAAATGATTTGAAAAACAATGAATTTTTTCTGAAGAATTCGAAAGAAAGTGATTTCCAGACGACAGATGTCAGCACTGATCACGTGAGCGCCGCTTCGGTCGCAACCACTTTCGCAATAGAAGAAGAGAACGCGAGCAGTGATCACGTGATCACAGAATCGGCGCTCAAGAGTCGGACACGAGATGTCAGCACTTCTTCTTCGACAGAGAAAACGGCGACAGAAGTGACGTCTGGCGGAGAAACAGAAGTGATTAGCGAAAGCACGAGATATTCGACGACAACAATGGAAACGACGGGAACGCCGTCTGGCGGCGGAAACACCGAAGAGTCTATTGTTTTGACGACTCTTTCGGTCAGAGATTCGGAAAACGGAAAAACTATAGAAACTTCGACCGTTTCTGCGATTCGCGACTCGAGAGCCGTTGAGACGAAGAGCGAGAAGATTGGATTCGACGACAAGATGGCGAATGGAATGAAAGTAAAGCTCGAAACTCGAATAAACGATCACGTGATTATTAGAGAAGCGAAGAATGAAACGCTTCTGTCGTCACGTGACGTGAGATTAAGGAATAAAACGGAAATCGAATCCAAATTCGGGACAAAAGCGGAAACGACAACAATGGAGGCCAAGTCTGCGCGCGAGACGACAAAAGCGCCGAAAAGTGTTTCGAAATTCAAATTTCTGAAGAATTTAATGAAAAAATCGGAAAAAATGACAGAATTTTCGACAGAAATGACGGAAAACGAAGAAATTTCTGAAGAATTGTTGGAAATTCGAGAGAATTCGACGAAAACGGAGAAAACGGCGGAAAAATTGGATTTAATTTCGAGATTGAGAAGAATTTTGTCAGAAATTCGAAAACAAATGCAAAAATTCGGAAAATTTTCGTCGAATTCTCTGAAAAGGAAATTCCAAGAAATAAATTTGAAATTGAATTCCGTTCTGCGAGAGCGCGTTCGCGGGTCGGCGGCGCGTCACGTGGTTCTGGCCAAACACACGCTGGACATGACGGCGGAGGCGGAGAGCGAGAAGAACGCGGATTTGTTGATTGGCGACGTTTTGGACGCGATTTCGGCGACAATGAAAGCGATCGAAAGGAAAACGGCGAAAGAAGAGTTGATTTCGCGCGTGATTTCCATTTACGAGAAATTGTTGTCATTTTTGGCGAAAAAAGAATTTCAAGAAAAGCAGAAAAATGTGAAAAAATTCGCGAAAAATTCGGCAAAAGATCTGAAAAAACACGAAAAGTATTCGAAAATGACTCAAAAATTGGTTTCAATTCTCGAGAAATGAGAGTTTGTTTTGGTTTTGAATTTCGTTTTAATTAAGATTTTTGATTAAAAATGGATTTTTTTCTCAAAAATGTATTCATTTTTTTCGGTAAAGATTTTCGGCGAAATATTTCCACAATTTTAATCCAAATTTTCCTCCGCAGCCATTGTGGTGCACGTGAGCGCGTATTTCCGCTACAGAGACCCGTTTTCTGTCATTTTTGGCGAAGAATACGAATATTTCGAAAATGTATTCAAAATTTTGTTATTTTTTTCTCATTTTTCACGACTTTTTCAAACAGAACAGAGATTTGGATCGAAAACGATATCACGTGACTTCCTTTTCGGGCGATCGGCGACTGCAGAGGGGGGAGGAAGAGGAGGGGCCGTCGGTGGACGGCGAGTCACGTGACCGCGAGTACGAGTGGCGGCAGAAACACGACAGACACTCGCGACACGACGGACACGACGACGAGACGGAGATCAACTCACGAGGAATGGCGTCCTTCAAAGTGCCGAAGAGGAAGAAGCCGGAGCCCGAGCCCATCAACTCGCGCGCGATGGCGACCTTCAAAGTGCGCGCGACTGCAGCGCCCTCTAAGTGAAGGCGTTTGAGTTATGTTCGAGTTTTGAAACCGAAAACTGAAACCTTTTGTGAATAAAAATGATTTCGAAAAAAATGGTCGAAAAAAGAGTTTTTCTTTTGATTCTTGTCTCAGGTTTCGAACTCTTGATTCAATTCTTTGACTTTTGACCGAAAATTGTCTTTAAATCCATGTTTAGTTCTCTTCTCTTCGGTTCTTGCGGTGAATCCGGCGCTCGAGAAGGAACTGAACGATTGGGAGGACGAGACGACGACGACGCCCAAGAAGACGACGCCCGAGGACTACGACGACAACGCGGCCGCAGACAACAAGAAGACCACAACGACCACAGAGGAACCGACGACGACGACGGAAGAGCCCACGACTACCGCCGCGACGACCACAGAAGAGCCGACGACCACAACTGCGGAACCGACGACCACTGAGGAGACGACGACCGTCAAGACGACGACCGAAGAGGCGGCGGAGACGACGGTGAAGAAGGGCGGAAAGAAGGCCAAAATCACGACAACCACTACGGAGTCGGGAGAAGAAGAGGCGGCCGCCGCAGACAAAGACAAGACCACAACGACGACGACGACGGCGACGACGGAGACCGAAGGTATGAACGGTTGTGTTTTGATTGCAATGTTAACAATGAGTTGAAGGAACGACAGAAGCGACGACACCGACGACGACCGACAAAGACATGGCCGAAGACGCGCCGAACCCCGAGAAGACGAAGACGACGCCGCGGTCGAGGGATTTGGGAGAGACGAATGTGGAGGAGCCGGAGGAGAGCGAGGAGGAGTTGGCGGAGAACGCGGACATCTACGTGTCGGCGCTGGACAACCCGCTGGTCGTCATGACGCCGGTGTGCGTCGACGCGAAGTGCGAGACGAAGAACGAGATTGGAGACGAGTTTTTGGACGAATTCGAACTTTGATTAAATAAACCGAAAACTAATTATAATTTCATTTTGTATTGAATTTCAAAAATGGCGAAACTTTTTCTCCTTTTTTCTCTGCTTTCGTTTCAAGGTTTGTGTTCTTTGTTTGGAATTATTGTTGACTCGAATTCCTTCCAGTGCTCGTCTCGTGTCGGCCGCAAGAGATGTTCGAACTGCGCGTAGAGCGCATGCGTCCGAAGTGCCGTTCGGTGGAAGAGCCGGAAGACGACTTCGACGGCGCGGGAGGTTTGGCGCGAGGAATGAGGGGTTCTGAGCTCTAATTGTGTAATTATGTTTAGACCTTCCGGAGTGCGAGCCCTCGATGGAGACATTGTTCGATCGCGACCTCAAAGACGACATCATTCTCATGTTCGACGACGCCGTGTGAGTGTCACGTGACAGTTTGTCTCTCTCTGTGTCTTATGTTCTGTTTGTTTCAGACTTTTGCAACTTCCGGATTGCAATGGAAAGCCGTGTGAGAAGAAGGGGAAGCAGAAGGAGGGGGAGACACAAGAGGCGAAGAAGGGGGAGAAGAGCGAGGAGAAGAAGGAGTGAAGAAATGATTGATTTTTTGAAATAAAAACGTTTTATTTGTGAAAAACAGATGTTTTTTGATTTGAAATTTCAAAATGAAAGAAATTCTGATATTTTTGGTGTTTTCTTTCGGAGCGATAAAAATGGCGGAAAAATCGGTTGTAATTCGAAGAATAGTTTTCGTCGAGGATTTGGATTCGAATTTCACTGCAATTCGAAAGAAGTTCCAGTTTTCGGACAACAATTGGAAACAAATCGAAGAAAAAGGAATTTCGTTAAAAGAGCCGAAAATGGCGTCAATTCTTGACTTAAATCTAATCAAAGGCAAGATTTCTGACCAAAAAAACGGCCAAAAAGTGATTCTCATCGAAGACCGCGAGAAGAAGGAGGAAATGGCGAAAGATTGACGTTTTTTATGTCAAAAAAAACAGATGTTTTTGAAAATGTTTCGAATTTTGCTTTTTGTTATTTTTCTCTCAATTTTCGGTACTTTTTGTCAAAACTTTTGAATGTTTTTTGAATAAAATCTGATTTCAGAGCAAAAAAGCGAATGTTTTATCGAAAGACACGAAAACGGGTTTCCGGTCGCCGAGTGGCCGCCAATTGGCGCGCGCTCTTTCGCTTTGGGGAACTTCGCCCAAAACGTGCACAAACGGAATCCGGGAACCGACGGAATGGACAACTCGGAGAACGAGGCGCCGGTGGACGAGGCGGGCGACAAGAGTCCGGGCAATCACCTGAAGTACTTGCAGGACAGGAAGGAGAGCGTGACGTCACGACCGAAGAAGGCGAAGAGCGGCTTCTCGTTCATCAATTGGGGGAAAGACATGATCATGAAGTTCGGGGAGTTTCTGCACATTCCGGGATTCAGGAAAGTGCCGAACTCCGAAACGGCGGATTCCGTGGAGTACACGAACGGCACGGTTGTGGTGCGCGTGTGGAAGGGGGGGCGGAAGGGCTGAGACGTTGTTTATGTAATTAAATAATAAATAATTAAATGGAAATGTCGTTCAAATGTTTGCTTCTTGTGATTGTTTTCGCGATTTCTTTCGTCCACTCTTTCGGTAAGAATCGCTTCTTTCGGTGTTTCGCGTAATTCATGGCTTGTGTTCAGAGGAGTGGAGTCTCGAGCGGCGGAAACGCGGCGACGACGACGACAAGGAGGCGACGGTTGACGACAGCGAGACGCCGAAGAAGGCGACAAAGAAGACGTCAAAGAAAGTGACAAAAGAAGAGACGGCAGAAGAAGAGGAGGAAGAGAGCGAGAAGAAGAGCAAAAAGAAAAAGAAGACCGAAAATGCGGCCGAAGAGGAGGAAGACAAAAAGGACGACAAGAAGAAGAAGAAAAGTGTGACAAAAGAGACGACAGAAGAGGAGGAGAGCGATGAGAGCAAAGAGAAGAAAAGTGCGGCCGAAGAGGAGGACGAGAGCGGGAAGAAGAAAACGGCAAAAAAGACGACAAAAGAGAAGACGAAAGAAAAGGAAACGACAGTTGAGGACAAGGAGAAGACGGAAGAGGACGAGAGCGAGACGAAGGGCAAGAAGAAGATAAAGAAAACGACCGAAAAAGAGAAGGAAGAGGACGACAAGGATAGCGAGAAGAAGAAGAAAACAGTGACAAAAAAAGAGACGACAGAAGAGGAGAGCGATGAGAAGAGCAAAGTTAAGAAGAAAAAGACAACCGAAGCGACGGCTGACGACAAAGAGACGACAAAAGAGGAAGAAAAGAAGGAAAAGCGCGAGAAGAAGAAAACTGCGGAAGAGTCGGGAAAAGAGACCACAAAAGAAGAGGAAGAAAGCGCGGAAGCGGAGGGCGAGGCGGAGGAGGCGGAAGAGCCGGAGGCGCCGGCAGAGCCCGAGACGCCGGAGAGCGCGGGCGCGGCGAAGAAGAAGCCGACGACGAAGAAGCCGAAGAAGAAGAAGCTGAAGGCGCTGTTGGGGAAAGTGAAGGAACAGGCGAAGAAGGGCGGAGTCATCAAGAGAATAGTGGTGAAGAAGCTGGAGAAGAAGAACGACGCGCTGGACGACAAGGCGGGAGCGGTGGCGGACGCGGCGATGGCCAAAGTAATGGCGGCGATGGGCGGCCCGCCGGTGGCGGAGGCGGCGGTGGAGGAGAAGAAGGAGAAGAAGGGATTTCTGGCGGCGAAGTTGAAGAGCTTGAAGGAAAAGGCGAAAGAAAAGCTGCAAAAAGATTTGGACAAAGAGAGGGAGAAAAAAGACAGCGATTTAGTGGTTTAGAGAGAGAAATAAATATTTGAATTTGTGTTGAATTGTTGTCGCGATGAAAGCGTTTCTCATTCTAGGTTTGAATTGTTTGCGAATTCTCGAGACTTTGCGTTCATTTTTGATTTGAATTTTCAGTGATTTTTGTTTTTCTGGTTTTCGGCGAAAAAGAGACGAAAAAAAGGTTTGAAAAATGTTTTGGTTTTTGGTTTTAATCCTCTTTTCTCTCAGTTTGTGGAATAAATTGAAGGAAAGTTCGCGAAAACGGCGAATCGAGAGACAATACCAGGAGGAAGTGCTGAGGAATCAGAGGAAGAGGGGACGGCTGTGGCGCGTGCGGGACGTGGAGGCGAACGCGGGGGAAATGGACTACTCGTCCATTTTGGAGACTTTGTTGACGAAAGAGTAATTAAAAGGAAAAACAGATGTTTTTTGAATGAAAATGAATTCAAAACTCGTTTTTATTTTTGTTTCCACTTTTGCTCTCATTTTCGGTAAAAACAATAAATATTTGAATTTGAATTGAATTTCGTTTGCATTCATTGTTAGCGCATTCATTGCGCGCGGAATTCGTGGAGCGCTTCGACAACGGGTTCCCGAAACGCGACTTCCGGTTATATCGCGAGCGAACGGAAGTGACGCAAGAGATCGGAGGAGGAAGAGGTCACGTGATGTCGTTCGCGGCCAATCAGCAGAACGTGAGAGAGACGGCGGCGGACAGAGAGGCGCGGAAGAAGGCGATGGCGGCAATCAGCGGATTCAACTGATTCCTATTTATGTCTGAATTGTGTTTCGTTTGAGTTTTGATTCAATTCTCGAACGAAAAACTGATTGTATTTTCAAAGAGAATAAAATCTCGTTTTTCCGTCTTTTCTGCGATTATTGCGAAATTTTAGTCCATTTTTCGCGAAAACATCTGTTTTTTGTATTTTTCCGAAAATGGAATCAAAAAACAGATGTTTTTCAAGAATTCGAAATAAAAATGATGTGTTTTTCACGAGATGTCGTTCGAAGCGATTGTTTGGCGAAAAATGTCGAAAAAAATAATTTTTGTTTTCATTTTTTGTTTAATTTTTCGTAAGTTTTGACAAAAATTCGTAAAAATAACTAAAATTTTCAGTTTTCAGAAATATTCGGAGAAATGAACGAAAATTTTGGAGAAAATTCAGAAATGGAATCGAATTCAGAGACGATTGCAAAGAATGCGAACTTTTTTGATTGAAAACGGGTTTTGAGAGAAAAAAGCGAAGAATTCTGGAAATATTTGTTCGAAAAGATGGGATTCAAAGCGCGCGACGAGGAGTGGGACGGGAAGACGGAGTTCGCGGGCAGTTTGCGGAATGAAGTGCGCGAAGGCATCAATCCGCGCGAACACTGACGTCATTAAAATAATAAGTGTTTGAAACTTGTCAATAACTGTAACTCAGAGTCCATAACATGTGAAATGTTTGCGATACTCTGTTCGGAGTCTTTGCGGTGAATCGCGTTTTGTTTCGCGTAGACTAATGTTGATTAAGTTAAACACAAGACTTGACACAAAACGCTATTTTGGATTCATTGTTGAATTGATAATTGAATGCAAAACAGTTGGCTAATGGTTGAGCCGCGCTCTGGGAGGGCTGTGCTCATCGCTCTCGTAAACACTCTCCAACGCTTCTGGTCTTATATTATCGCACCATAGCTTTGGGTGAAGACAACGACATTGAGATTAGATTGAAATGAAAAGCTGTGATAAGCAAACAGACCGTAGCGTACGATATGAAGAATAGCTGGTCGGGTGTGTATTGGCTGACATGCGGTAACCGCTTTGGTTTCGTTATGGTTACACATCTTATAGGCTTTGAATGTATTGAATTGACTTTAATAATAAGCAATGATTTAATATACAATGTTATTGTCTAAACAATGAGCACTAACCAGAGCTAATCCGTGAGTTATTTCCTATTATCTATAAATAAACAACAAAACAATGTGTAAATCATAACACAATTGCAAACAATTTACTCCTAAAATAATTTATACAGAAAAACCTTGTATCTTGAAATGGTCGGGTCTTGACAAATGACTTCAAGATAGAAGGATTTCAAGTTAGAAAAATTCAAGTTACAATGTTCAAAATGAGTAAAATTTCAAGTTAGAAGTTTATAGCTCACGTTAGATGTAAAATTAGTGTAAAATTACTGAAAATGTTTCATATTTTGAATTGGATGTTTGTTTTACACATTTAAACCAGTAATTATGTTGATTATACACATTTTTGGCAAAATAATTTCATTTATATGACGTTATTTTTGAAACTTCAAGATAGAAGTATATACAATAGCTATTGAAACTCTAAAAATCACTTCAAGATACAAGTTAGAAGGTTCAAGATATGAGGGAATTTAACATTAGACTTCTATGGGATGAATCGGGACTTTGAGTTTGACTTCAAGATAGATAGAAATTCAAGATGGAAGGCTTCAAGATACAAGGGTTAACTGTATTAATTTTTCACTTTAAAACCATATGTTTATAAATACAATAATTTTAGCTTTAATTGCATTGCAATTATTAATTAATATTATAAAATGGTTTATTTCATTATAATTATTGCTCTTGTTTATGTAGTTTACATAATACACAATAAGCTTATTTACCCTGGTATTCGCAATTATGCGGTGAGTTATAATTTCTGCTCACTTTTATATTATAATTCAATACGATATAAATAATGTTTTAAAAAAGTAATAAAAATGTTATAAAACCAAAGCCTAAACACAAACGACTTGAGGACGAGGTGGAAAGCCTATCACGTGATTACTTCAACACATGGTATGGAGTGATTGCCTCTAAAGATTTGCCCGTAAATACAGTCAAACCCATTGAAATGTGTGGCAAACAGTTGGTACTATTCAGGGGTCCGTCGGGTGTTGTTCACTGTTTGAGCGCTTATTGTCCGCATTTGGGCGCAAATCTCGGTGTCGGCGGACATGTGGTGACTGAATCGGGCGACGACTGTATTCAGTGTCCATTCCATGGCTGGAGGTTTGCCGGACGGGACGGACAGTGCAAACGCATATCCAAACATACAAGTAATCACTGAATTATTAAATTAAAAAAATTACATTATTTATTTAATTTACTTATATTAATATAAACTTAATTTAGTAGAAGTTTATTTATAATTAGAATAATACATGATTTTATTAAACAGAGTCAGAAATAAAGCCACTGAACGCCTCAGTGAAGAAGTGGGTGACGAATGAAATGAATTGTATAATCTATGTCTGGTATGACAAACACCATAAGCAGCCCCACTGTCCGCCCCATCATATACTGGACGGGTATGAGAAGTACAATCTGACACACATTACCACCGATAGGAAGCGAGTAATTGGCTCGAGGACTGAGGTATAGTGTTATGCGAACGACGCTTACATTCGCACGAGTTATAAGATTTAAATCTAACACTTTAGTGTAAATTAAGTGCTATATAAATTGTAGTTTATGAAAATAATTCAAGATTATTGTTATTTAAAATGACATGCATGGAAATACTTTAATACGTTAATTAATATCCAGATATTAGTTGAAAACGGAACGGACGAAATGCATACACAGTTTGTTCACAAGATATTCATACGGGGTTTGATGGGTATGGAGACCAACGCCGTACTCGACACCACTTCAGACCTGCCATTTAAAATGGACATTACGGTTATGCTGTACTTTTTACTGATGCCCAACTTCAAATTTGCAACGTTTGCACTGTGCGCGTACGCACTCGGACCTAACAGTCTCATATTGACCCTGGGCAAAAGAACCGGGTGGTTTGGTCCAATAGTTATAGCCGGCGAGACCTATCCAGTCAATAAAAAGAGTATCATGGTCAATATTCACATGTTCGCCAGACACACCTTTGTACATAGGATATTTACATATGTGTTTTTTGCTTTATTTCAGAATCAGGTATTTTATTTGAATGAATATTGATTATTTTAATATATTGTATGTTATCTATAATTAATGTTCGTCATTTCCCATTTTTGAAAAATATCTTCCAGGAAAATAGTTTTGCGCCGGAAAATTCTTTATATTCCTTAAAATTGGGAAAATAAGACAAATATGTGGTTAAACGATGACCAATCGATGAATATAAATACTTTTATCATACTTAATACATGTGCCCTAACCTGCTTAAACATAATAGAAAAGAATATTTGGTAAAATATATTTAATTAATTTAATTTGAGTCATTTTGTAAATTATTTTGTAATCAAAATTTAATAATTGCGCTCAAATGATGACGTAATGCTATATAATCATAATTTGCTAGAAGGGCCACTCTATTGTAATGAACTAATGTAAAATCTATGGGCGCATGTAGGCAAAGCCTACTTTTGGCAAGTCATGTATATGAGTGACAATCAATTCTTTGTTATTCATCAAAAACATTATAAAAGTAATTGACTACTGTTTTAAATAAAATTATTTTTATAATTTTTATACTTTTCAAACAATTTATCCATAATTATACTTAAAATTATCATAATTTTTAAAAAATATTTTCCCAAAATAAATTCCCCTTCTCACACTTTTGTATTTTCCGTAATTTCCCTCTATTTTCCCTTCCGGGAACATGGAAATCAATGGAATTTTTAAATTATGACGAACATTATCAATAATAAAGAAACTAATATTTGCTTTAATTAATTACCCTAGTTTGACCAAGATGCGCGCATCTGGACCGATTGCAAACCACCGACTAAACCAATATATGTCAAAACAGATCATAACATTATAAAATTTCGCCGATATATCCAACAATATCTTGATTGATACAATTAATAGTTTGATTGTTATAATTTTGTAATTTATAATCATTAGTTAATTTTTAATTATTATGAATGCAAATACGAGTTGATGTAAAATGAGTATAAATACATCAATAAATAAAATAACTGCAAAAGAATTTAAAACTTAAAACTAAAGGAGGATCGGCAGATCTGTAATGGGGACATAGGTTACCTGGGTTTAATAATTTGTTTTTACAAATTAAAAGCGATTTGTTGTATGACATTAAACTACGTCAAATATGGAGTAAATTGATCTTTCCCATATGACCATCCGACCTCGGGTTCAGCCGCAGTTACCACTTTTAGCAATAATTTTAACTTATCCAATACTAACATATGATATATGAAATCAATGTAGAATTTAACGTAGAATTAGAATATCGTAATCACATCTCGATAGGGTGCATAGATTTAATGTAATTTAAATTTATTTTTGGTCCGCGATTAGTGGTTGTAGCTATTGAGTCATGAGTGCTGAAGATGGCCTGGGGATGTGTGTGGTGTTGGCGTAAATAGTAGGAGATGAGGAATAATAGGTTATTTTACTAATTTTATCTAAAATTTAACCGTTTTCAGTAAATAACATAAAATCAATTGACCCCACAGATGTGTTATTGCGATATTCTAGTTTTACATTAAATTCCACATCGATTTCATATATCACATGTTCGTATTGGATAAGTTGAATTTTCCCGATAAAAGTGGTCACTACCGCCGAACCCGAGGTCGGTCGGCCATATGGATTATATCAGTCGACTCCTTAAGTACAGTACTTTCATTTTATATTGTCAAATCCCGGGTGCAAGCGTAGGCGGATTTGCCGATTACCCTTTAAAACAATTAAACCAAAATATATTTTAGCTAAATTGTAATTAAAAATTGTGATAAAATAATCTAACCTAGGTGAAACAATCTAACAATTGTTAAGAATCTTAGTTAAGATTATTTTATCATAATTTTTAATTACAATTTAGCTATATATACTGTGGTTTATAGGATCGTTCTGCCCCCCCTCCCTTTCCTCGTTATTAATACAGGATTTAGTACTAAGTTTGTTCATTTATAAGTCAGATAAAATCAGATTATATTAAAACCACTCATAACAAGGATTACACAGCGATGTTATACGTTAACCACTATTCGGGTAATTCTCAAAGAATAGATTAGGATTGTCTACACATTCAATAAGAGTTCATAGGATTAGCACTCCACATAGACTTAGCATTGTCCATAGACTTAACATTAGTCCATAGGATTAGCATTACCTATGTTATTCCTATATCATAGACTTACCATTACCCATGTTATCCCTATGTTATAGACTTAGCATTACCCATGTTAATTTTATGTTATAGACTTAGCATTACCCATAGACTTATCATTGCCATAGACTTAGCATTACGTCATCATT